>ML481051.1:19270-34332 GCA_005239535.1 Nicotiana rustica
ACATGCTCTCATGATTCAACATATGGCGAAGGTCGTAAACGTCAAGGATGTAAATCACGGGCTCCCCTATGGTTTTCTACTTACTCGGGTCTTTAAGTTTTACAAAGTGCCAGTGAAGAATCCCCGAGTAGGGACCCGCAAGAAAACCTTTTCGAAGACACCCTTGAGGAATGCGAGTGTTTTGAGAAGGCTGGGGCAGCACTTCAACCATCTCTTAGCTGATCAATGCGCTGAACGTTGCAAATGATGTGATCAAGAGGCTGAAGGCTCAGATTACCATTCTGGAGGCTCAATTAAGTCAAGCTGCAGGGGGACCTGGTTCTAATGTCTCCTCAAATGACGAAGTTGCCCGCTTGACCAAAGAGAACTTTGAGCTCCGGCAACAGGTTGAGAACCTGAAGGAGAAACTGCTCGAGGAATAGTCCTCTGCCAATGCCCGCATGGACCTAGTTCTACAGACTCTTACTGCCTCCTCCTCCAAGCCTTCTTCCTCTAGTGCCCCCTAGGCTTTTCTCTGCTCTAGTCTGTCTGTGATGATGATGTGGTTAACAACTTTTGTCTTTTGTTTTTTTTATTAGTATGTGGAAAACACCATACTGCTCCCGCCTGAAAAATCCAAATGAAGTCTTTGCTATCCCAAGCAAAGATTTCTCTATGTTTTAAATCTTTTAATGAATGAAACTCAATCTTTTTATGTTCTCCTTAACGCCTTTCTGCCTTTTTAGTCTGTTCTCTATCATGTTGTGTGCACATAAGGGGCATGAGTTAGCTCTGTTGGACTTCTTTATGCTTTCTAACTGTTTGTGCCTTTTTATGATGCCAAAAGGGGGAAGTTAAGGGGGATAATTGAGATAATTGATGGCAGGGATTAAGGGGGAAGCACACAGACAGGGGGAACCACTTGGGAATCTGGTCTCTAATCTATTATGTATCTGGTTATGCTTGTGCATATACCTGCTCACCAATTACAAAAGTTTGTCATCATCAAAAAGGGGGAAATTGATGGGCTGTATTCTGTTTTGATGATCTAACAAACTTTTATGTGAATAATCAGAGAACGGACCTGATATGTGGCCAGCACAACCAGTCAGCTTTAACTCAAGAAATTCTGGACAGTGTACTGTTGAACTCATAAAGGAACAGCTGAGGGACTTGATCCCTTGACAGTCTCACAGATGAAAGTAAGTCAACTCTACAGCTGTAAAAGCTGTGACAGAAAAGTGACTGCCTGCAATTGTACATGCTACAGTGCAACAATCACTTCCCATTGGTTGAAGAGTATACTATCTAGGTATGGGCATCCTCCTTGAATTGTCCTAGGGTTATAATATCTTGTTTGGAGACAAACAAGATATTCACTTGAGCATTAACTAAAAACATTCTCTCAAGCATTGAAGAGGGCTCTAGCATTGAAGACTCAAGTGTGTCAAGAGCAAGAAGACAACTCCACTAAGACGAACCAGTTTCACCTTGTGTCGTTAGTGTGCTTAGTTGAGTGTTAATCTTGCATTTTGTTTTTCATTGTATCCTATCAGCTTTTGTAGAAGCAACGTGTTAGGAATCTCTCAACCATAAATCTTGTGTGTTTGTGTTGTGACTAGTAGAGTCATAAGTGAAAATTCTTTGTAACTAAGTGAGTGACAAAGTGGCTTGTATTAAAGTCTTTGTAAGAAGGTCATTACAAAGTGGCTTGTAATAGTTTAGATTACGAGTTAGTGAAGTTGAAATCCTACAAGTGTAGGTCGTGATTTTTGTCCCCTTGAGTGGGATTTTTTCACGTAAAAATCCCCTGTCTTGTTTACTTGCTTTCTTAGTGTACTTATCTGAGGGAATAGTAGAGGACTAGGTTTCTCTATAGTTTGGTGGACTCACAGAAACTATCACAACCTCTAGCCATTAGTTATAGATTTACCAAAACTAGCCAACAAAAATTGAAAAACCAAATAATAGGGTTCTTTCTCTCAAAGAATCACATGCAAAAGTCACCTTCCATATTTTTAAGCGTGATTAGCAACACTAGATACAAGACAAAAAGGAAATTTCATGGATGAGGTAGCAAATAAGGTGATGAAATACAAAAATATATACAATATTCCAAAAATCTAAACAAAAAAAGAGCTTTTTCAATGGGTATAGTAGAAATTCATTGAAAATATATAGATAAGTCAATATACTAAATTTGAGGAAGATTGGAGGTGGTTTGGACTGGTTTTGTATCAAAATTCGTAATTAAATCGAGTTCAAAAAAGTCTTTTGCGACACACGTATCAAACATGTATCACGCATGTATCTCACACACAGGTATACATGGATATATATGTGATACACAATTGATACAAATATGATACATCTATGATACATAAATGATACACAGTGTGATACACATATCATTTTTTTCATGTTCAGTTTTTACTTCGAATTTTCGATTCAAACCACCTCAAAACTTCACCAAATCATCCCAAAACTGAGATTCAAGCTCCTTAAGTTGTGCCCAATCTATTCTAATAACACTCACTCAAAACAAAGCAAAAATTTGATAATTTTTTGCTACAAATAGCTAATTGGATAATATTAGTAATATTTTATGAATTGGCCAATTTTTGTAATGAGCTACTTATAAATGGACATAGCTAGTAATATTATTGTGTGTTGTTTTTGAAGTTTTGCAAGTGATCTGAGTGACTTTTGATAAACAGTTTTTTGCTTTTTCTCAAATTTTCGAAAAATTCCAATATTCATCTTCAAGTGAAAATTTAAAATCTTATGGCCTAACACTGATTTCAAAAAAAAAGCGACAATTCTTCAAAAATAAGTAAATTTTTCCTATTTATGTGAGCATGTTTGACTGGACAAGGTGTTTAAGAAAAAAATGGAGACTTTTAGAATTTATGATCCTAAACAAGTTAAAAGGAGGTCCCGAGTATTTGTGCGATTATAAATGTATTAAGAGTAGAGTTGAAAGTTTAAGCTAAATTGTTTCCAAATTTAGAAAAGAGTCATTCTTTTCGAAACGGAACAGATGGAGTAATAAAACCGTAGGTAGAACCTACTCGCCTTCATCTCTTAGTTGGCATTAGCAAATTTGCTTGCAAAGTACAAAGAGATGATTGGAAAAGTAAAAGCATGAGAAGTTTCCATGCATAGATGGAAATGAAGGCCACAGAGCTCTTCTATGACAGCTCACTTTTCGCTTCTTCTGTATCTTTCTGTTGGATGGCTGAGCCACAATTCCAAAATTCTACACGAAACCTAATATGTGGAGTTAAAAAACTATGCATGCGTAAGAAGCTGGACGCGCAAAGGTGTCACTCTACCTGTGACAAGTAGTGAGGGGAGACGTGATGAAGGTCCAAATTTTTTTTTGAGAAGCACCTAAAGCCTGGGATCTCTCGAGAGAGTAACAAAAATCTCCAGAGCTGTCAAAACTGGCTACTCTGATGCTGCACTAAAACAGCTACCATTGCGGATATCAAAAACACGAGAACTGCTGTAAGGGCATACTTGAAATTAAGCTTCCGCGCATCTATGTCCCTCGAGGCATCAAGTCCAGATGACGAATCAGTAATTTCCTCTTTATCTATATCCCTCGAGGCATCAAGTCCGGATGACGAATCAGTAATTTCCTCTTTTGACTCACTCATCAAAAAGTCTCCAGCAACATTCTCCTCCTGAAAATGAACAAAAACGAGACAACAGTGTCACAATGGAGCTAGGTGCCTTTTCTTTATAACCTTGTCAAAATAGTCAGTTCAAATATATTGCGAATTAGTTTGGAGTAAAGTTGAGGTTTTTTCAGTTAGAGGCGCAGCTAAGGCTATTTGGTTGGTAATGGGATGTACGGCATCAGACACGAATAGTTAATTGCCATCAACATTAGTAAATCAAAATACTAAACTAAAGAGAAGAGCATACGACTCTCATATGAAAATAAGTATAAGACCAAACAAACCACGTACCACATTAGTTGGTGACGAGAACTTGACTTTTTCTTCCTTGCTTTCATCTGAAGAAGTTACAGAAATTGTCTCAGCCTTGGGAAGCACGGATTCCTTGGTATCTTTGCCATCACTTCGTGGAGACAAAGAAGGAACTTTATCCTTCTGCTGAAAATGCTTCTTCTGGGCCTTATTTTCCAATATCAGCAAAGCTATCTGAATATTTGCACAAAAACACTAATCTGAATGAAAACATTATACAGCTCCGCCCCCAAAATAAAATTATCTTCAAACAATTCCCTAATTCTAACTTTTATTCGAAATGAATTCTCTTTCATCAAGAAGTCATGCACAAACTATATAAACAGGATTGCACACACAACAACTGAAATTTTTTAGATTAAATTTATGAAGTTGTTAAGGTTTGAAGTTCATTTCCATGAATAAAAATCTATTTTTGACACAATGTTAATGTTGTAGAGAAGCCATCTCGCTGCAGCAAGAAGGCATAATTCTAGGCTGTTTCAGATTAGTAACTAGTATTCAATTAGTCAAAGCCTCTTTTATTGATTCAATACATTAGGGGAAAAGATCGGGCAATACTTGATCTGCATTTAGGCCCATTGACCATGTCAATTAGACAGAAAAACTCAAAATAACTGGATAGAGTGGAGGAAAAGGGAAGTCACAGATGTTATAAAGATATTTCCAGCCTTAACAGGAATGAGAGTCAAATAGCGAGTGACAAACCTGCTTTTCAAGTCTCTCTCTTTCAAGAGCCAATTGCAAAATCAAATCAGTTATCAATTTACTGCGGAAGTTAATATCTCGGGCAGTAGCCTTCTTCTTTTCCTCAGCTTGGCGTAACGATGCCTCCAAACATGCCATCCTTCCCCTTGCAAAAGTTAACTCTTCCTCGAGATCTGAGTTAGATTCTGACAACATAATGCACTTATCTTCAGCACTGTCCATCAAACTTTCTGCTTTTGAAACCTTTGCTTTTAGATCCTCAATCAGATTTTCCATGTCTTCGATTGTAGAATTCAACATGATTTGCTTCTCTTGACTAGCTTCAGCAGATGCAACTGCATGCTGAAGACGAAGCTCAGAATCCCTCAGCTGCTTCTCTAGTAGATTTATCCTCTCAGATTTAATGCTACTGCTGCTTTTTAGGAGGTTCAGCTCTTTCTCAAGTTCCACATTAGCTTCTTTTAATAATTTGCACTCAGATTCCAACTCCAGATTTTTCTTTGCAGATGATGCATAATCGGACAGCTGAAACTCAGAGTCCTCCAATCGTTGTTCAAGAAATTTAACCTTGTCCCCGTGCTCTTTACAGGTGATTTCAGACTCCCGCAGTAAGTTGTCTTTTGTTTTTAAATTTTCCTCCATTTCTTGAAGCTTAGATTGTAAGTTGCTTTCTCTCTGAACCACACCATTCAGATTAAAGTGTGCTACCTGGAGTCGACCCAATAATTCTTTCGAAATTCCTAACAGGATTTCAGCAGCGTTCTCTCCCTCAAACAACCTTTGCCAAGCAGCTTCAATTTCTTCCTCCATGCAGAAAGTTTCTTGCTGCAATCTGACATTTAAATCTTCTTCACCTTGTCTAGATTCAGTAAGCTTTTTCTCAAGATCTAACTCTCTGGCCAAAGATTTCTCCAGCATCCGCAGAATGTGTCTCTGCTGTTCAACGGTCTGCATTTTTATCTTTGTCTTTGGAGTCAAAAGTGAATCCCCATTGAAGTGTTCCACTGCCTTGCCACCTTGCCCTGTCAAATTGCATCAGCATGAAGTAGGATTAAAAACCAAAGATGGTACTTGTTTTCAAGCGCATAATAGCAACAATATGTACTTATGCAAAGAGCAGCAATCAACTCGTTTTCAAGCGCATAATAGCAACAGTATGTACTTACGCAAAGAGCAGCAATCAACTTAATTCTAGTTCAGACATGCAGAGCAAAAAGAAAAAAATATTAACTATTTCCAGACATTCTTCTTTCCTTTTTCCTTTATGATTCTAAAGTATGGTCGGCTTCGGTGAGGTTGTTGGGATAAGTAAAATTGCATAGAGCATAAAACATTATAATCAACAAGAAATGAACAGGGCATCCACTTATCAAGAAGATTTTGCATATAACAATAATAATCACAATAAGAATAGTAGTAACAATAACTACACAACACATCAATAATAATGATGATGACGACGAAGAACATGACAATTATTATGACAATAACAACAGGCATCCATGTAGAAAGATCATTTAAGTTGGATCTTAGCTCCAGAGATCCATTCACTTTGCATTGGTTCTACCAAAGCCCATCTTTGATTGCTTTGAAATGGATTGACCACAGTGGATTTTGAGCAGCACAAATCAAGACTTCCTTAACTGAAGCTTCAGAAGCTATTCAGCATTATGTAGGATGTAAAGAAATCCTTTTGTTTTTATTGATACAGAATGTAAAATAAAAATGAACTCACAATTTTGATCTCCCATTGAGGTGAGGACAATCCCATGGAAGTTGGTACATTGCGCCCTTAATTCTAAAAGATGGTCCTGTGACTGCTTGAGGGATTTTTCACAGTCATGTAACTTCTCTTCTATTAAAAGGGAAGTTTCATCCACACGCCCACGTGAAGAAATGATCTTCCGCACATTGTCAATATCCATTGCAACAGAGGACAACAAACCACCGAGTTCCTTCACCTCTGAATCCAGTACCCCAGATAAAAGATCAAATTCTATTGCCTTCTCAACGATGTCATTTGAAGTGTGCTCCTTCTCAGTGGCAAAAGCCTCAAAATCACCTTCTCTTGTTGCCACATGCATCACAAGTATATCTAAGTTAACTAGTTTCTCGGAGAAACATGCTAATTCCAGTTCAAGCCTTGTTAAAATCTCCCCACTTTCTACTTCTTGCATGAAATCACCACTGGATGACAAAACCTCAAGAGAGTCAACAGTATATGATTCTACCTCCACTTCATTGACATTAACACCTTCTATGGAAGCAGATCCATTATTCTCTGTGTCAGCATCCATTAGTCAAACCGGATTTTTGAACCTGAAAAATGAATCCATACCAATATCTTTAAAAGCAAGAAAGTCGACAAAACTTGGAGGCAAAAAACAAGAAGTGAAGCACACGCTGATTTCAATTAAGCGCACAGTTCAGCAAAGATAAAAAAAAGAATTACTAATAAACATATATGGTTTTAGTACATTTAATAATCAAATCACGACTGAAATTACTAATATCAGCATCCAATATACAGTGATGACGATATTAGTCCAACTCCTCAAAGAAACATCATTAAAATATAATTTCAACAAGGCCATTGAAAGATAACTTCAATCAAAAATTTAATCTCCATTTCAATCACTCAACCATAAAATGATTAATTTGCAGCACTCCATTTTATATTTTGTTACTTTAGTAATTGTACTAAGAGAGTAGAAGGGATAAGCAACAAAGAATCCCAGAATTAAAAGGCCGCGGAGGAAGAGGACTTGCATAGTAGAAGCAAAAGAAAGTCTCATTTATTTGAAGGAAATGAAGAAGAAAGAACACAAAATAAATAAGTACAAAAGCATATAAGTAGCAGATGGGTTCGCGTTACTTATCAACAAAATAAAAGCAAATACAGTAAGAAAAGGTTAGCCTCAAAACTTAAGAAAAAATTGAGAATTCTCAATTACTATCATTCCAAAACACCTTGAGGCTTGAACCGTCAAACAACAATTTAGGAGAGCCAAAAGATAAATGATAACCACAGAGCAAAGACTGTGACGATGAGCTCCATGCAAAAACCAAATAAACAAAGCATTAAGGTATCCCAGTATGGTTGAATATAGCAGACCATGTCAGAGACCCTTTTTTGTTTGATAGCCGTGGTGTCTGGGCCAGCTTGCACGCACATCGACTATTTTATGGGATACCTGCCACTTCCCACTAGCAATAAGTACCATGTAACTCTATCCACCAATACTAGAACATATGGGAAGAAATCAACTAGTGTTTTTTCTCTGCTGGGAATTGAACGTGAGACCTCATGGTGCTCAACGCACCTCATTGACCACTAGGCCATGTCAGAGAACCATTTTTTTTGTAACAATGGTGTCCGGGCCAGCTTGCATGCACCTCGACTAATTCCACTGGCTATCTGCTATCTCCCACTAGCATAGGTATGAGTCTTGGTTGATTAGTTTGCCTTTTCTTGGTCTGGTGTGGCTAACAGGCGACAGAAGGATGACGGCTTTTTATTAGGAACGTAGCGTAGAAAGGGGTTCTTCCGCAGTGAAGCAAATGATCTAGCCAATCATTCTTCTACCGGTTATCCAAGTTTGGTATTCTGTAAGTTCCTAGGTCATAACGAAATGACTCCATTGAGAGTAAGATCTGTTCGATATGTAAGTGGTATCGGGTAACTCTAGCCACCAACGGTTAGATGGGAAGAAATTACCTAGTATTATTTTGTCTCCGCTACCTCATGGCTCCCCCCCCTCCTCCCCACACACTTCATTGACCATTAGGCCACACCCTTGAGTGCAGCTAAAATCATATTTTTGCTTATAAATGATCAAAGGAAAGAATATACTTTAGCTTATATGTTTGGATAACAAACTTCTAACAAAACTCTACTAAATAGTTTTTTGTTATACTATTCCCTCAATTTTGAGAGGATCTAGAAAATGTTTTCGTCATGCCTTTTCGTAAGAGGACTTGCTCATGTAACTAAGCTACAGATAGTGCACATAGAGCATCAAGATCTTCAAAGATGCTTGAAATGCATTGAGCAAAGACCTAGGATGAAATACTCTGCTTTCACATTTTCGTAACTCCAAAAAATCAGCAAAAGCATAATTATAATTTGCTTCTAATAATCCTCCTACTTTGCAACCTCCAACTCTATCTCTTTCATTTTATAGTTTATTATCAGTTTCAACCAAATAAAAATACATATATTCTGTTCTTCCTTTTACCTTCATTTGGCATGTTTGAAATATATTTTCCCATAAAATGTCTTCTGTGATGAAATCCATTTCTTTTGTCTTTTACCTTGAATTACTGAAAATGTGTTTAAAGATATTTTCCTCCAAAAGGTTACTCCACATTACTTGAGTTTTCAACATTTAATACTCCAAATCATCACCAATACACTATCCTTGTCACCTATTTTCCACCTTGTTATATTACCATTTATTAAATGCTTACTAGCAAAATACCATTATGCCATTTCTCATCTGAGAAACCCCTGATCCAAATTAGAAATTTTAATTCCAGAGCTTCCTTGAGCAATTCAAAGAGACTTTAACGAATAGAAATTTTCAGAACCCATCTCAGAAATTCGGAAATTAAAGAGAACACAATGAAAAAAAATGATAATTTAATCATAAAAAGGAAAAAAAAAATAGTCTACAGGATCAAGAAAAAAAATGCTTTACAGGATGCGGAAAAACTATAGCAAATTTGCCGACTTACTCGAGAAGTATATGGGCATCAGCTAATGAATAAATATGAAATGATATTACTAAGAAAAAATTATACAAAGCTCATAAATAAAGCATACCTCCTCGTATATTCGCGGGGTTAGAGAGTGTGAATTTGGTTTTGTTTATTCTTTAGCACTTATTTTTATTGCAGCCTAATCTTCAATATGTGCACGTGACGTCACGTGATTAAATTGGGCACGTGTTATTCTGTCAGCTTTAGCCTTTAGCCGAATGGTCTAAATTGGGCCGTGGATTGATGTATTGGGCCACTAAATACCGTAAAAATTGCGCGGGGCGTCTTATTTGGTCGCCCTCATTTAACATATACTCATATTTTTAAAATTATTTAACCTATACCCTAATTTTTACACTTCAGGCGCCTCCTTCTTCCTGCTACCTATACGAACTTCAGCTTATTTAGTGTAGAAGTTTTTAAGCATCTCCTGCTGAAGTTTTTAAAAAAGCTTTATGCCAAAACTAAACTTCGGCTTATTTAGTGCTGAAACTTTTACAAAAAAACTAAATAACTTTAGCATCTTCTGCTGAAGTTTTTGAAAAAGCTTTATGACAAAACAAATGAATCCAGGTTGAAACTTCAGCTTATTTAGTGCTGAAGTTTTTACAAATGAACTAAATAACTTCAGCAGCTTCTGCTGAAGTTTTTGAAAAGTTTTATGAAAAAACTAATGAATCCAGGACAAACTTCAACTGATTTAGTGCTGAAGTTTTTACAAATGAACTAAATAACTTCAGCATCGCTGTAGTTTTTGAAAAAGCTTGACGAAAAACTATTGAATCTAGGACAAAAAACTTCAGCTAAAACATGCTTAAGTACAGCAAATAGAGAACAAAACTTCAGCTAGTAGAATACTTAAGTTCAGCAATTACAAACAACTTCAGGCCCGGCTCCTAGAATGCTGAAGTTTTTGTGATTGCCTTTGTTACTTCAGGCCCATATGCCTGAACTTTATGCGAAAAGTGGGTACGCTTACAATTTTTTTGCAAAGCGATTATAAGTTAAAACGTGACACAAATGCGGGTATAGATGCAAATGCCCCTAAATACCTCATCTTCTATTAGGCCGGCCCATGAAAATACAGTATAGATTTTTGACCCCCAAAAAAATAGGGGCATTTGCATCTATACCCGCTTTTTGGGTCACCTTTTAACTTATACCCGCTTTGCAAAAAAAATTGCAAGCATACCCACTTTTCGCGTAACTTCAGACATACGTGCCTGAAGTAGGTTTGAGCTTCAGAATGTTTTGCATGAAGTGTTGCAAAACTTCAGATATTTTTGCATGAAGTTTAACCTGACTTGCAAAGGCAATCACGCAAACTTCAGTTCTTAGTGCAAATGGAAAACTTTAGTTCAATAAAATAACAACAATTTTGGCTGAAATTTTTGTTTGTAATTGCTGAACTTTAGCATTCTAGTAGCTGAAGCTTTGTTCTGTATTTGATGAACTTCAGCATATTTTAGCTGAAGCATTGTTTTGTATTTGCTGACCGTTAGCATATTTTAGTTGAAGCTTTGTTCTGTAAGTGATGAACTTAACGGCTGAAGTTTGTTTCGTATTTGCTGAACTTCAGCATTCTAGGAGCTGAAGTCTCCGTTTATATTTGCTGAACTTCAGGATTCTTAGAGCTGAAGTTCTAAACAACAATGAATTTAATCGATCATGATTAGCAACGATTGATGATGTTCATTTCAAAGATTAAAGAATGTAAAATATTTTAACATGAAAACAAGTTACTACAGATAATTATAACCAAAATTCGATGTGCTTGTAAAGCTAAAAAAATCTAAGAGGTTAAATTATTGTGAATAAGACCAAACTGAACATAATGGAACAAGCAGATATATATGAATCATGAGGCTAGAATGCCTAACAATATCTCAATCTTCAGCATTCAAAAAACGAAAGAGGAGAAGGAGGAGGAGAAAGAGGCCTGAAGTTGTTTAAACGGTGGGTACAAGTTAAAACTTTTTTTAAAAGTGGGTGTAGGTTAAATGGGGGCGACCAAATAGGGCGCCCCGTGTAATTTTTACAAAAAATATGGGGCAAGTGCACTCAGGGATGTTATTTAGAGATTAGCCTTCCTTATTAAATTTTAAACTAAATCTTAACTTTATGACAATTCAGGACACTTTTGCCCCGAAAAAACTTACCTGAAAAACTTAAATTCAGGATGCACTAGCTAATTCCTATATAGCAGCCCTTGAAAATGGCTACCTGGTGTCATTTTTACAAAAAAAAATATACTTTGAGATTTTTACCTCTACTTTAAAAATCTATCTATATAAAAGTGAAATGAGATTCTTAAAGCAACAACTTCCTCTATTCCAATTTTATGTGACCTTTTATTCTTTTTAATCTGATCCAAAAATAATACTTTCTTTTTAAAGTTAAAAGTAACATAATTTTACATGCTCATTTTACCTGCATAAAAAATATTTATAGTCACACAAATATTATGATATATTTAATATCACAAGTTTCAAAATATAAGATATATAGTTGCTTGCGCGATACATCAATGAATTTACAAAGAGATTAGCAGACTAATAAAAAACTTATATCATCTTCTTTTTTCTTGTGAGAAAGAAAACACATATTTGGGTTAATTCACATGCTAGTTCATAAATTTATTTACTTCGAACAAATACTTATAAGCAATGCTATATATACTTTGCTATATATTACCAAGAAAAATTATTTATATAATTGATAAAGATTTAGCAGATTAATTAAAATAGAATAAAAATTGCATAAATTTCATTTTAATGCTACTAATTACACATATTAAATTTATTATTTGTATATTAGAAGAAGCAGATCATATAAATGAAATACAAAGCTTTTTATTAGCATCAAATAATCATTAGGAAAGACTACCGCCTCTTGTCATTGCAACATAATTTTGAAACCTTTGTATTGTATTCATGTTCTTGGAGGGTACAAAGATTTCTAGTAAATAAGAGAACAATAAAATTGAGAGGTAGAATATTATGATCGAGAAATGCAGAAATTGTCAATGAATTAAATAAACAACTGTAAATTACCTTCAAAATAGACAGTAAAATTCTGATGCTTGGCTTTCTTGTGAGTATCTTCAGAATGATGGCTGCAAGTTTACCAGCGGATAAAGGAAGTAAAATGAAGAATTGGCAGTGGAAAACGAAGAAAAAGCCAAATTGAATTCACATTATAGTCTTCAATTTATGAAGAGACACATTGTTTCACTTCCCCATAGACAACTGCTTTTAATTAAAATGCATGTAGCTGCTTTAACTTTGAAAGGACACACTGTTTCATTTTCCGGAGGACATATAGCCGAAGAGGCTGCCACATCACCGGGTCACGTATATTCTTATTTGAGTCCAGAACCTATTTGTGGTTCTTTTAAACAAAAAAAAACGAAAATACGTGCAAAAGAAAAAATAGTTACCTAATTATGTATAACGCTCTTTTAAAGAACGCTATACTTTACTGGACGTTTTGGACGTTAAAGTATAGCGTTCTTTAAAAGAGTGTTATAGCGCAATAATAAAGAGCGCTATACTTGTTTTGTGGGCCCACCAATAAGTCTCGCTATACCCCGAGCTGGGCATTGCCTTATTTAAAGGCGTTAGGATTTTACAAAAATCCATTCAAAAAATATTCCTAACTCCCGTTCAAAATTTTCTTCTTGTTAAATTCTCAGGCATTTTCTCATAATGTCTGAAGAGCGAAAAATAAGGGTTTCATTATATTGGGGGTGAGATTATGGTGGTGAATAACACTGTGAGCTATAGTTTATTCCACAGTGTCATGTTAAGTTTTCACTTACAATGGAATACGATACATTGGTATCGTTGTTATATAAAAAAATGAGTGTGAGAAAACGTTCGGTGAACCTTAAAGTAACCGGAAGATATCTGTATTCCGTCACTCCGACAAGGATTGCTTGTTACGCTGAGTTTAACATCGACGATGATGAAACTTTGAGGGATTTTTTGAGGACTCCGGATGAATACCGGAGATTTCTTGTAATAAAAATGTTGAAAATGTACGTCAAGGTTGAAGACGTTCGCAATAATGAGGTTGCGTATAGTAGGGATAACCCCCAGTCATCGCGTGGTTATTCTGGAGAAGTTTTTGTCGGACAGGTTCCTGTTGAAAGAGTTTGCCCAGATTTAAACTTTTTACCACTGGCGAATGAGGAGCGAGGAAATAATTTCTCTCCTGCTTTACATAATCCATAAGACGAGTGATAAACTTCAATTTCCTTTGTGTTACGATGTATATTTTTGTTGTATTGCATTTGTATTAATGCTCATATATTCCACAGGGGGTACCGATCAGATATGAATTTTACAGGTTATGAATCCACGACCAGTTAGAATATGCTTAGTTCTGGAGTGTTGGATCATGGTGGTCCATCCGGGAGTCATCACCAACAGAAAAATGTCCATCATGGAATGTCAACACATTACGACTTGTAAGTGAAGTGATACAGCTATATGGAAAGTTTTTATTAATTTTAGTAGCTTATTATTTTGTTGTTTGTGCAGTGAAAACGAGTAAGTTGAACCACCTGTCCTGACTCAATTTCCCAAAGACGACATATTAAATCGGGATTTGGCAGATGGACAGAGAGAGGAAGAGAACACTGATTATGACAACAATGTCGATGATTCCGGAGACGACACACCCTTCCCTCGTGAGGATGGTGATGAGGAGGAAGAGAATGAAGGACATGATTTGACGAGGGAGTATACTTCACCCCCCGTTAGACCAGTGTATGAGTCCCAAGTGTCGTTTCATTCAAGGAAGATTCCCTACCTTGATAACTTTCCAAGTATGCTGGATGTGGATGCTCTCACAAGGGATTTTGATGAAATTCGGACAACAATGTGGGATGATTCTAGACCAACGTGCTGGCAAAGGGCATGTTTTTTCCTGATAAAGCGCGCCTTAGCAGGGCGACGGAAATGCACAATGTAAAAGAGTGTCGTGAGATGACGGTATGAGAGTCAACTCCCGAGGTATACAAGGTTGTTTGCCGCAGATGGTTTGCGGTTGTCATTGGATGTTGCGTGCGAGCAAGAAGAACACAGGTCTGTCGAAAGTGGGTAAATACATTCCTACCCACAGATGTGAAATGGATACATTCAATGAGAATCACTAAAACTTGGATATTTACTTGATCTCTCTTGTACTTATTCCACACCTTGAAGCGTCCATAAGGTATAAAATCAAGAGTGCATTACATCAGTCCATCAGGAATATGGCCATACCATTACCAAAAGAAAAGTATTTCTCGGGCGCAAACGTGCGTTTGAAATTATTTATGGTAATTGGGATAAGTCATTTGCAGCTCTACCCAGGTACATGGCGGCACTGCAACACTTTAACCCCGGGACGGTTGTTGAATGGAAGATTAAGAGGAGCCCGGGAAGACCATAATATATATTCAATTACGTGTTCTGGGCATTTAAACCAACAATTGATGGTTTTTCGCATTGTCGGATGGTAATATCCATAGACGGCACTCATCTCTATGGAAAGTATGATATCAAGTTGTTGATAGTCGTTGCAGTAGATGCTAATGGACAAATATTTCCTCTAGCTTTTGCTATTTGT
>ML481051.1:43127-79266 GCA_005239535.1 Nicotiana rustica
GTGAGGTGCTGAGGGAAATTGATACTGAGTGATGGTGAGGTGCTGAGGGAAATTGATACTGAGTGATGATTATGGCCTGAGGGGCAGTTCTATGATGATATTTTAGTGAGTTTTTGACTATGATTTACTTCATTCTTCAAACTAATTTTACTGAGAAATATTGGAAAATATACTTGTTTCAAAGGATTTCGTGGAAACTGGTTTTCGAACTTATGTATATTGTATCGAGACTTGATGTTTTACTGTTTTGTGGATTGGTGTTCTGTGTTATGTGTTCATATACTTCATACTGTGATTTTATTTTCATTACTACTAAAGTTGGCGTACTCATCGTTACTCCCCGCACCTCTGTGTGCAGATCCAGGTATTAGTTTGGAGCAGTAGTCGTCCGAGTTCGTTGTCATCAACTTTTGGGATTTCGAGGTAGCTGTCCAGCGTCCGCAACTTCTCCACTTCCCTTCTTCATAGAGTACTTAGTATTTGATTCATAGACATTATTATGACATTAGCAGAGTTAGTTCATTTCTTAGATGCCCGTGATCGGTTGATTCCAGTCTTGGGGGATTTGTTTAGACTGTTAGATTATTATTGGGCCGTAAAGACTTAAAGAAATTATTTTATACTCTGTTTGCTGCTTATTATTGATTTTTGAAATATTATAATAGAACAAATGAGTAGTTATGTGATGGTTGTCTAGCTTAGTTCCACGATAAGCACCATCACGACCTGTTAGATTTGGGGTCGTGACAAGTTGGTATCAAAGCTCTAGGTTACATAGGACTCAACGGTCATGAGCATGTTCAGTAGAGTCTTGCGGATCGGTACGAAGATGTCTGTACTTATCTTCGATAGGCTGCAGAACTCTTAGGAAAAATCTCATTTTCTTGAACTCTTTCGTGTCAATCTATTGGTTCTTGAAATCTAAACTCATGTTGTTTCATTCTCTCACAGATGGTGAGGACACGCAATACAAATCAGGGTGACCAGACACCAGCCCGACCCACAAGGGGTTGGGGCCGTGGTAGAGTTAGGGGACCAGCCCCTGCAGCAGCCGGGACAGTACCACAGGATCCCCCTGTCATTTAGGATCAGGTTCNCTACTAATCAGGGTGACCAGGCACCAGCCAGACCCACAAGGGGTCAAGCCCGTGGTGTAGTTAGGGGGCCAGCCCGCGCAGCAGCCAGGATAGTACCACAGGATCCCCCTATCATTCAGGATCAGGTTCCCGCCGAGGGTGCTCCAGCGGGACAGGCTCAAGCATCGGTAGTGCCTATTGTTATTCCGGGTCTTCTGGAGACTTTGGCTCAGATATTGACGGTGTGTACCAGTTTGGCTCAGGCAGTTGCTATGTCTACTACTGCCACTGCAGCTCAGGCCGGGGGAGGCATTAAGACTCCAGCTGCCCAGACACCTGATCAGGCTGTACAGGGTATTCAGGCATCGAGGGTAGTCCCAGCCTAGCCGGTTGCCCCAGTTCAGGACTATTAGTCCCAAATATGCCTAAGGATGAGCAGCGTAGGCTGGAGAGGTTCAGTAGACTTCAACCTCCGACTTTCAGCGGCACAGAAGGTTAGGATGCCCAAGGTTTTCTGGATAAATGCGAGAGGATACTACACACTGCGGTTATTTTGGAGACCAGTGGGGTCTCGTTTGCTACATTTCAGTTTGCTGGTGCTGCTTTCACTTGGTGGGAGGCATTTGAGAGGCGTAGGCCGGTTGGTTCAGCACCACTCACCTGGAAGCAGTTCTCCACGATCTTTCTGGAGAAGTATGTTCCTCAGTCCCACATAGAGGAGCACCGTAGGCAGTTTGAGCAGCTGCGCCAGGGAGAGTTGTCAGTTACTCAGTACGAGATGAGGTTTTCCAAGTTGGCTAGACATGCTTCGGAGTTAGTCCCGACTGACATGGAAAGGATTAGGAGATTTGTAGATGGTCTCACCTATCAGCTTCAGATTTTGATGACTAGAGAGAGAGTGTCTGGAGATACATTTGAGCAGGTTGTTGACATTGCTCGGGATATTGAGTCGGTTCGTAGGCAGGAATGTGAGGAGAGAGAGGCCAAGAGGCCTCGGGGATCAGGTAGCTTCAGTGGTGCCCCTTCCAGAGGGCAGTTTCATCACAGCAGAGGTCGTCCATTTAGACCTCCTCAGCCAGTTCGCCCAGCTTACAGTGGTGCATCTTCGAGGCAGGGTCCTCACAGTTCTCATCAGGGACGTTCATCTTTTAGTGCCCTTCCAGCTCAGAGCTTCTCCAGAGCATCATCATTTCAGGGATCTTCTATGCTTGGTTCATCCGGTGGTTATCATGGTGGCAAGAGTTCTCTTCAGTCCCCATCTTTAGCTCCAGGTGGTTGTTTTGAGTGTGGAGAGTTCGGACATGGGTGGAGGCAGTGTCCTCATCGTCCTGGTAGTTCATCTCAGCAGAGGGTTCAACCCTGGACTTCAGCCCCAGTCATTTCACCACCTACCCAGGCAGCCAGGGGTGGTGGTCAGGCAGCTAGAGGCCGCCCTAGAGGGGGAGGTCGAGCAGGTGGAGACCAACAATGTATTTATGTACTTCCGGCTAGGCCTGATGCTATGGCCTCAGATGCGGTGATTAATGTACTATCTCAGTCTGTCACAATGATGCTTTGACTTTATTTGACCCTGGTTCCACATACTCTTATGTCTCATCCTATTTTGCTCACTTTCTGAATATGCCCCGTGAGTCTTTAGTTATGTATGTTCATGTTTCGACTCCGGTGGGCAATACTATATTGTGGACCGTGTGTATCGGTCGTGTCATATATCTGTTGGGGTCTGGAGACCCGAGTGGACTTGATGTTACTCAGTATGGTTGATTTTGATGTGATTCTGGGCATGGATTGGTTATCCCCATGTCATGCTATCCTTGATTGTCACGCTAAGACCGTGACCCTAGCTATGCCCGGAGTTCCGAGAGTTGAGTGGAGAGGGTCTATAGAGCATGTGCCTAGTAGAGTGATTTCTTATTGAGGGATGTTAGTAGTGAGACTCCTTCTGTTGATTCTGTTCCCGTAGTCTGTGATTTTCCGGACGTATTTACTACAGACCTGCCAGGCATGCCACCTGATAGGGATATTGATTTTGGTATTGACTTGGTGCCAGACACCCAGCCTATCTCTATTCCACCTTACCGCATGGCACCAACGGAGTTGAAAGAATTGAAAGAGCAGCTTCAAGAACTCTTAGACAAGGGGTTCATTCCGCCTAGTGTGTCACCTTGGGGTGCACCAGTGTTGTTTGTGAAAAAGAAAGATGGCTCCATGCGTATGTGTATTGATTATAGACAGTTGAACAAAGTTACGGTGAAGAACCGTTATCCTTTGCCTCGTATTGATGACTTGTTTGAACAGCTTCCGGGAGCTAGAGTGTTCTCCAAGATTGACTTGAGGTCCGGGTATAATCAGTTGAAGATTCGGGATTCTGACATTCCGAAGACTGCTTTCAGGACCAGATATGGTCATTATGATTTTCTGGTTATGTCATTTGGGCTGACCAGTACCCCAGCCGCGTTCATGCAATTGATGAACAACGTGTTTCAACCTTACCTTAATTCTTTTGTCATTGTGTTCATTGATGACATCCTGGTGTATTCTCATAGCAAGGAGGAGCATGCTCAGCATTTGAGAGTTTTGTTACAAAGGTTGAAGGAGGAGAAACTTTATGCAAAATTCTCCAAGTGTGAGTTCTGGCTTGGTTTAGTAGCTTTCTTGGGAAATGTGGTGTCTAGTGAGGGTATTCAGGTTGATCCGAAGAAGATTGAGGCGGTGCAGAGTTGGCCCAGACCGTCCTCAACTACAAAGATTAGGCGTTTCCTTGGTTTGGCGGGATATTATCGTCGCTTTGTGGACGAATTCTCTTCTATAGCTTCTCCTTTGACCATACTGACCCAGAAGGGTGCTCCATTCAGATGGTCTGATGAGTGTGAGGAGAGATTTAAGAAGCTCAAGTCAGCATTGACCACAACTCCGATGTTGGTTTTGCCTACTGGTTCGGGTTCTTATACAGTCTATTGTGATTCTTCTAGAGTTGTCTTGGGAGCGATATTGATGCAGGATGGTAGGGTGATTGCCTACACGTCTAGAAAGTTGAAGGTGTACGAGAAGTATTATCCAGTGCACAACCTTGAGTTAGCTACCATTGTTCATGCCTTAAAGATTTGGCGCCATTAGTTGTATGGGGTATAGTGTGAGATTTTCACTGACCATCGTAGCTTGCAGCATCTACTGAGGCAGAAGGACGTGAATTTGCGTCAGAGGAGATGGTTAGAGTTTCTCAAGGATTATGACCTCACTATTTTGTATCATCCAAGGAAGGCCAATGTAGTGGCCGATGCCTTGAGTCGCAGAGCCTAGAGTTTGGGGAGTCTAGCTTACCTTTCAGCAGTAGAGCGACCTTTAGCACTTGATGTTCAGGATTTAGCGGGTCCGTTGGTGAGATTGGATTTGTCATACTCTCCGCGGGTATTAGCTAGCATGGCTTCCCGATCTTCTCTTTATGATCAGATTAGAGCTCGGCAGTATGATGACCCGCATTTGTTAGTACTTCAGGATAAGGTCCATCGCTATGATGCCAGGGATATGACTATTGGTGATGGCGGTGTTATGAGGATGTAGGGCCGTATTTGCGTGCCCAATGTGGATGGGCTTCGAGAGTTTATATTAGCAGAGGCCCACAGCTCGCAGTATTCCATCCATCCGGGTGCCGCGAAGATGTATAAGGATATGAGACAACAGTATTGGTTGAGGCGAATGAAGAGAGATATTGTCGAGTATGTAGCACGGTGTCTCAACTGCCATCAGGTCAAGTATGAGCACCAGAGACCAGGTGGATTACTTTAGAGGTTAGATATTCCGGAGTGGAAGTGGGAGCAGATCACTATGGACTTTGTAGTTAGGCTTCCACGGACTTCGAAGGGTTTTGATGCTATTTGGGTCATTGTGGATAGATTGACCAAGTCCGCACACTTCATTCTTGTTGGTACTACTTATACTTCGGAGCGGTTAGTTGGTATTTACATCAGGGAGATTGTCCGATATCATGGAGTTCCAGTTTCTATCATTTATGACAGAGGTACTCAGTTCACATCTCAGTTTTGGAGGGCCGTACAGAGAGGTATGGGTACTCAGGTAGAGTTGAGCATAACATTTCATCCTCAGAACAACGGGCAATCAGAGCGGACTATTCAGATTTTGGAGGACATGTTGCGTGCCTGTGTGATTGATTTTGGTGGTTCATGGGATCAGTTTCTGCCACTGGCTGAGTTTGCATATAATAATAGCTTCCAGTCCAATATTCAGATGGTCCCGTATGAGGCTTTATATGGTAGGAGGTGTAGATCCCGGGTTGGTTGGTTCGAGCCCGGTTAGGCTAGGCTATTGGGCACAAATTTGATTTGCGTTGGAGAAGATGAAGTTGATTCAGGAGCAACTTCACACGACGCAGTCTAGGCAGAAGAGTTATGCGAACCGGAAGGTCCGGGATGTGTCATTTATGGAAGGTGATAAGGTACTGTTGAAGGTATCACCCATGAAAGGTGTTATGAGGTTCGTAAAGAGGGGAAAACTGAGTCCACGATTTATTGGTCCTTTTGAGGTACTTCAGAAGATTGGAGAGGTGGCTTATAGACTTGCCTTGCCACCCATCTTGTCGAGTGTTCATACGGTATTTCATGTGTCGATGCTCCGGAAGTATGTTGGTGACCCGTCTCATGTTTAAGACTTCAGCACAGTTCAGCTAGAGGGTGATATGTCATATGAGGTAGAGCCAGTAGCAATTTTGGATCGTCAGGTCAGAAAGTTGAGGTCTAAGGATATAGCGTCAGTGAAGGTACAGTGGAGAGGTCAATCAGTAGAGGAGGTTACTTGGGAGACCGAGCAGGAAAGGCAGAGCAGATATCCTCACTTGTTTGAGACTCCAGGTATGTTTCTAGACTCGTCTGAGGAGGAATGTTTTTTTAAGAGGGGGAGAATGTAACGACCCGGTCGGTCGTTACGTAGAACCTGCATTACATTTACTGTTATTGCCTTGTCATAGGTTGGTTATACTGTTTATGATGTGATAGAGTTGGTAGTCTCGTAATCGGAATGGTTGTAGTGAGAATTTAGTCATTTAGTCTTTAAAAATAGTCTTAAAGTGGGAAAAGTCAACTGAGGGTTGACTTATTGGTAAACGATCTCGGAATGCGGATTGTTTGGCTCAAATATCTTCTTTAGGTGATTTGGGACTTAGAAGTGTGTTCGGAATATTTTTGTGATGTCCGATGTAGAATTAGGCTTGAATTGGCGAAAGTTAGTTTTTGGTGATTTCCGGTCGGCAGTGGAAAATAAGCTATCGGGGTCGGAATGGAATTTCGACAGTTGGAACAGGTTCGTAATATCATTTTGGATATGTCTGCAAAATTTCAGGTCAATCGGAGTTGTTTTGGATAGTTTCGACATCGTTGGTGGATTTTAGAAAATTCTAAGTTCTTAGGCTTGAATCCGATGTGATTTTGGTGTTGTGACGTTATTTTTAGTATTTTGAGAGTGCAACTAAGTTTGAATGATCATTTATGATGTGTTGATAAATTTGGTTGGGGTCCCGAGGGGCTCGAGATTGATTTCGGATGGTTAACGGGCATTTTTGGCCTTAGGAGTCTGCTGAAAAATCTGGTGTTCTGTTGCTGGTGACCTTGTACGCGATCGCAGGGATTCATTCGCGATCGCGTAGGCTTGTTGGTGTCCAGGGTGAATTTGTCCTTCGTGATCGCAGGGTCAGGTCCGCTATCGCGTAGAGTGGAGTGAGGCCAGGAGGAAACTGTTCAACGCGATCGCAGAGTGTGGGGTGCGACCGCGTAGCACTGGAGGTCTGTTCAGTGCGATCGCGTGGGATAAGTCGCGATCGCGTAGGGTTAGCAGGTCGAGCTAGGAGGTCACGCGTTTGTTCTTCGCGAACGCGGTCGATGGTTCGCGATCGCGTAGGTTCATGTCATAAAGAACTGCGATCGCATAGCTCTAGCCGCGATCACAGAGGGTAAATTTGGGTAGATGGAAATTTGTGCTTCGCGATCGCAATGAGGGTCCCGCGATCGCGATGAATAAATACCTGGACAGTATTTAAATAAACCCTCTGCGACCAATACCCACTTTTCCATCATTTTTGAATGGTAAGAAGCTTCTGAGGAGATTTTTAAGAGAGGAAATCATTGTTCTTCATTGAGGTAAGAACTTTGGACCCTAATACTCGATTATATGTGATTAACGATCAAAATATCAGTATTTAATTCATGAAAATCAGTAGAAAAGGATGGAATTAGGGTTTGAGAATATGAGACCTTTAGGGGATTATTTGAGGGGTCAAACGAACTTCGATTTTAGAGTTCTTTATATGTACGGACCCGTGAGATGATGAAGAACATTTTGGTATAAAATTTTTTGAGTTCCGAGATGCGGGCCCGGGGGTCGGGTTTTGGCTAATTTCGGGTTTTGTGCTAAAATTGGTATTCATTCCCTTAGCATAATTTGATGATAAAAATCTAATCTTTATAGATTTGAAGCACTCGAAAGTTGATTCGAGAGGCAAGCGTGTTGCAGAGTAGCTTTTCGGGCTAGTTTGATATAAGTAATGTCTTTAAATCCTGTCCTGAGGGTATGAAACCCCGGACTTTACATCCTTTCACGGATTTAGAGTGACACACACACTGGATGATGGGTGTGGGGCATGCACGAATTGGAAATTTGAAAAAATGTATCTTTTTAGGCAACTATTGAGTTGCGAAATCGCTTTTAAAGTATATGGTTATTAGTATTACTATGATTTGATATAATTGGATTTTAAGCCATGTTTGGGGCCTAGTGCCGATCTGTTTTAACCCCTTGGGGGCTGTTTTACTGATATTCTCACTATTTTGAAACTATGATTTTACACTCAGTCCTTCTTGTGAAATTGTTGACACTCTTATTTGATGATATTACTATTTCTTGAAATGAAATACTATTTTGGGCCGAGAACCCCGTTTATTCATGGCCCGAGTGGCATGCTGAGAGTGTCTGACTGAGTGAGGCTGAGGGTAAATGTTGTGAGGAGGTTATGATATGAGAGAGGCCGAGTGCCTGAGAGTGATTTATGCCATGATGTGGCTTGTTTATATCGTTTGGGCTGTATGAGCCCCTGCGGAGTCTGTACACACCCCCAGTGAGCGCAGGTACCTACTGAGTGCGAGTGCCAAGTGATGAGTGATTGGGAGGCATGAGTGACAGTGAGGTTGCCCGCGGGGCTGATACTGAGTGATGGTGAGGTGCTGAGGGAAATTGATACTGAGTGATGATTATGGCCTGAGGGGCAGTTCTATGATGATATTTTACTGAGTTTTTGACTATGATTTACTTCATTCTTCAAACTGATTTTACTGAGAGTTTTACTGAGAAATATTGGAAAATATACTTGTTTTAAAGGATTTCGTGGAACCTGGTTTTCAAACTTATGTATACTATATCGAGACTTGATGTTTTACTGTTTTGTGGATTGGTGTTCTGTGATGTGTGTTCATATACTTCAAACTGTGATTTATTTTCATTACTAGTGAGTGGCGTACTCATCGTTACTCCCTGCACCTCTGTGTGAAGATCCAGGTACTGGTTCAGAGCAGTAGTCGTCCAAGTTCGTTGTCATCAGCTTTTGGGATTTCGAGGTAGTTGTCCAGCGTCCACAACTTCTCCACTTCCCTTCTTCATACAAAACTTAGTATTTGATTCATAGACATTATTATGATATTAGCAGAGTTAGTTCATTTCTTAGATGCTCATGATCGGTTGACTCCAGTCTTAGGGGATTTGTTTAGATTGTTAAATTATTATTGGGGCGTAAAGACTTAAAGAAATTATTTTATACTTTGTTTGCTGTTTATTATTGATTTTTAAAATATTATAATAGAACAAATGAGTAGTTATGTGATGGTTGGCTAGCCTAGTTCCACGATAGGCGCCATCACGACCTGTTAGGATTTGGGGTCGTGACAGTGAGGTTTGACCGAGGGGTTGATTACAAGTGATGATGAGGTTGCCCGAGGGGCTGATTACGAGTGATGGTGAGGTTTCCCAAGGGGCTGGTTCTGCGTATGTTATGCCTGAAGGGCGATTTATGATACATATTTTTTCCCGAGGGCCATTTATGATTTTCATCACTTTTACCCTAAATTTCATTAAACCTCTGTTGAAACTGTTGGAAAAATAATGATTTTTTTACTGAAATTGAGTTTTAAGCAAGATGATTTGACTTATATACTGTTCTAAAGGCGGGTTGTACTTACTGTGATTTTGTGACATGGGTCTGTGTGTTCTTACTGCTCAGCCTCCATTTACTTTTATTACTTACTGAATTGGCGTACTCACATTACTCTCTGCACCTTGTGTGCAGATCCAGGTATTTCTGAAACCGATAGCGGGTGTTGATTACTCAATGGCAGGTCCATCGTAGTTAGTAAGGTAGTTGCACGGCGATCGCAACCCTGCTCTTCTCTCTTCTGTTTTCCTATAGATTATTATTAGTTGCTTCCCAGACGATATATGTCTTAGTGTTATCAGACGGTCCTTTGTAGATTCTCATGACTAGTGACACCCCTGATGTCGGGCTTTTTGTTTCTTTACGCACTTGTTATTTTTAGTACTTATACTATGATTTATCATTAATTTTTTAATTAATTGATGGTTTAAAAACACCTTTATTATGAAGTGTTGAATTGTTCTGAGAAATGTGTCGGCTGACCTAGTTCCATGATAAGCGCCATCACGACAGGTGGTTTGGGGTCGTGACAGAATTCTGGTTCACTGCGTGGGGGAAAGGGAAGGGGACAATACTTATGTACGTATAGCGCAGTATATAAAAGCGTTATATGTATAGCGCTTTTATATACCGCGCTATACATACTTGTCTTATCAACTTCCGGTATCTTAACGTCCAAAACGTCCGTTAAATTATAGAGCTCTTTAAAAGAACGTTATACATAGATAAGTCACTCTTTTTTTTACACTTATTCGGTCCTACTTTGCAAAAATAACCACATTTAGGTTTTGGACTCTTACATATGGTCCACTGTTTCTGCTCTAGAAATAATTGATGAATCACAACTTACCAATAAAAATAAACTGCCTAGATGACAAAAAGGGTATTACTCAAACGACAAGGTAATTAGGCTTATATCATGTTTGGTCAAACTTCTTCAAGGCCAAAAATATTTTTTTTTAAAGTATTTTTTTTTAACTTAAGGTGTTTGGCCAAGCTTTTTTTGGGGGAAAAAGTACTTTTGGGAAGAAGTAGAAGCAATTTCTGATAAGCAACAAAAAGTAGCTTCTTCCCAAAAGCAGAAGAAGAAGGAGTTTTGACTTTTTTTCTTACCAAAAATACCCTTAACAAAATACAGTATATACCAAAATAATCATTAAATCTAATACTTAGGATATTGATGTATAAGTATTCTTCTTATTTTTAGGATAGTTTTTTATTTTATTACCAAATATACCCTTAACAAAATACAATATATACCAAAATAATCCTTAAATCTAATACTAAGGATATTAATGTATTTCTTGTTATTTTTAGGATATAATGACAATAGGAGTGCATACTTTTATATTTATTGAATGATTTTTAATATATTTGAATAATACTAATAGAATTAAAGTACTTTTTAATTTTATTTTCATATTTTACTTAACTAGAATGAAAAAAATTTAATCATTGCCTATAATAACAAAATTTTGAGATTATTTATTTACTTTTAATATTAACTATTAAGTAAATTTATTCATGTACTTATTCGTAACTTGATACTTAAAAGTACTTTTTGAAAAGTTTGGCAACATAAATTATTGCTTAAAAGTACTTTTTAGAGTAATTAGCCAAACACAAACTGTATCTCTTCAAAAGTACTTTTTTTCAAAAATACTTCTCAAATAAACTAATTTTTCGAGTTTGGCCAAACATGTTATAATCCTGTTAAATATATTGCGTAGCCTATTGAAACAAGGTAATTAGGAGTCTATTGGTAGTTTTCTGCACCTAAAAGGTGATGAATCACAACTTACCAATTGAAATAAATTGCGTAGATCCTTGCCAATCTAGTCATTCTTCTCTTGCTTGTCACAACCATAGCCCTATGTTTATATTTAAAAAATATTAATGCCTCCTTGCTGTCAATTGAAAATTGACAAACTTTACAACCCACCGCGACCAACTCCGATTTTTGGTATCATTGGCGTTTTCAAACTTTTTAATTCCAGCAAGTTGTTTTCTAATATAATTGTGATGTTTGCGGGGACAGACACATGTTTTTTATTATATGAAAGTAGGAAGAGGAAAAGAAGGTAGTTTACATAACAATTGAACATCACTTGCACGATTAAAGTCATTAATGTTTGACCAAATTTTTTTAACAGTCTTTTTGATAAACTAAATCAAATGAGGAGAAGAAGGATAAATTCTAGTCAAAGATAATTAATTCTAGATCAAAGATCATAAGTGAGAAGAAGTTAGCATGATCGGACCTAAGAATCGGTTACAATCCTCGATTGAGATCCATGATATAGAAGATGTAATACTTTGGATAACATTAAATAGTAATGCAAACTAAAGGAAGGAAAAAATTCACCAATCCATTGATGAGATAGATCTTCATTTATTCAATAAAGTTATTTACAAGCTAACGCCAGGGCTCTGAGCAGTTTCCCTTTCGTAAAGCAGGCTCTCAAGTCCTATGCTTTTTGTGAGTGAAGATGTGTGTGTCATTGAACCAGTCCCCCCTACTTCACTCTCTTCCCTAGTATTTATACAAGATATTTTCATCAACCCAACGGTCCTTAACTAGAGTACCTAAGTCTTTCGACCATACTTTAGATTGTCCCTCTGAAACGCCATAGTGTCTACTTTGCCGTGTACGCCTTCTGAATGTATGACATCGGCTATAGCCGAGCCACTCGCTGTCATATCGCCTCATAAATATGACTTCGGCTTACTCACCCCCTTCCGGTGATCTGATCGTGGCTCTTTCCTCTCTTGTTTCTTCGCCCTTTCTTTTGTTTCGCAGCCGAGAAGGAACCCCCCCTCGCTAGTTACTGATATTCGCGAGTGGGTGAGCCAGATTTTGCCTCATACGATGGGGATTCATGAATGGTCTCCGTTCCATGAGAGATTCGGGCGCAAACCTTTCGCTGGTGAATCATCTCGTCTTTCCCTTAGACACTTTGATCTTTGTTTTGTATTTTCCTCCTTTCCTTTTTGGGTCTAATTTCTCTCATTGACAGGCCATAGAGGAGCGAGGAGAGCAAGGGCTCCCATTCCTACTTTCCATCAGTAGAATTCTTCGGTCGGACCTCTACTAGTAGCGGCTGCAAGTGGGGGTGTTCAGGCTTCAGCTACTTCATAGATCGTGTCGACGCTCGGGCCTGGCCATTTGGAGACTGCTCCTCTGGCGGGTGCTCTCGTTCCTGCAGTTCGATTGGTGGACGAACCGTCTCAGGGCGATGGCGAAGAGGCTCCGTCAAAGAGGCAGAGGATAGTGTTTGAGTGGGTGCCCTCGATTGAGAAGGCTTCGAGGGGCGATCCTGTGTTGGCGGTGTTCGAACTTGACAGTGATGCTAATTTGGGCGTAGGGTCCGCATCCCCCTTGGGCATGGAGACAGTGACTATTTCGGGCGTGGGGGAGACTATCATGGTAGGAGAACAGGGTTTGGAGGCTGCTGTGATAGTTCTGAGCGCTCCATCGACTTCCTAGCAGGCTCGTGCTCCCTCTTCGGGCAATGAGAGGAGGAAAGGCGTGGTTATAGACGATTACGAATCCGATGCATATATTAACCCCGAGGACATGAGAATGTTTGAGTAAGGGTTCACCCGGGTCGAGGTGAGAGCGGAAGGTCCTTCCCGTGTGCTCGAGATTCCATCGGATTACGACTTGTTGGAGGATACGATGGACTTGGTGCCCCAATTCGACCTTCTGTGTTCCGCTGCCGAAAGCAAATCTCTTCGGAGGATCAACAATGTTGGCCTGTCACGAGGTGTAGCTGGGATGGCTTTGAGAGTGAGTTCTTTACTGTTTTCTTCGTTTCACGCCTTCCTTTTTTGCTGACCCTTTCTTTTTCCTCTTTTTCCTCTTCAGACTTTTATCTTGGAGACAGAGAGTGCTCGTCGGGCAGAGATGCGGGCTGCTATCTTTTAGAAAATTGTTTCAAAATATTGCCAGTATCGCGATAAGTGCGCCGAGATGCACGCGCTTCTCAAGGCGAGCGACAATAATCAATCCCTTAGGGAGGAATTGGAGCAGAAAGATGAGGACTTGATGCGGTCCATTGGAAGATGCATCGAGATCGAAGGGATGCTTAGGGCCAAAGAAGAGGAGCTTGAGGTGGGCAAGGGGGTTGCGGCTGAATGTGTTGATCTCCAGGCGAAGGTGGTGGCCTTGCGAGCGGAGCTTGAGCAGAGCGCCACTAGAGTCGCCGATCTAAGTGTAGAGTTTTCGGAGAAGGTGACTGAGGTAGAAAGGAAGGTGATTGAGTTGGAGAGTGTTGAGGGAGCCCGAGTGGCGACTTTGGCGAGGGTAGCGGCACTGGAAGACACTATCCGCATTCTCAGGTCTGATCGAGCAACTGAGATGGAGACAGTTGCAATGAGGGATGTGCGACTCGAGGAACGAATCAATGGGCTTGAGAGAGATGTTTCAAACTTGGGTGATCAAATTGTGGCTCTCGAGGCTGAAAAGGCGCGATTGATGGCCCAGGATCCTCCTCAAGCACCTGCCTCTGCTGGTGTTCCTCGCCATTTGTATGAGATGTGGATCCATCCTAAGGCTCAACAGGATATATATAAGGGCTTATTGACGTCTGGGAGTATTCCTGAAGCAGTTTTCGAAGATGTTTGTGTTAAAGCACGCGAGGCCCGTCTTGCCTGCGACTATGATCCTGCAACACCGGAGGCCGGCGGAGATGATGAGACCGAAGATGGGCTTACTTTCGATGATGACAGTGCTGATGGAGGGGACGATGGTTGAGGTGAAACCGCTGGACCGAGCGGGAAAAAAGGTGATGGCGCGGACGGGGACAGTGTTGAGTGAAGCCATTGTGCTTAGTTTTTCTGTACTTAGTTTTTTTGTTCTTTTCTTCATTGTTGCTGGTTTTCTTTTGTGAGGGCCCGCTTTTGGCCTTTTGTAAGACGCTATTTATTTTCTTTTTGAATACAACAGTGGGTTTGTCTTTGGTTGTATGTCTTTGGCTTTTCTTTCTGAGAAGATCTTTGGATTTTCTCGTGATGAGTCCCTGACTTTCAATTGAGAATTCGAGCAAGGTCGAATTTCACTCGTTAATTTGAGCGAGGTCGGCTTTCAACTTGCGATTAACTCGAGCGAGGTCGAGTTTTATCTTGTTAATTCAAGCGAGGCCAAATTTTACTTTCAATTGGCGATGGCCGGGGGCCATCTGGGTGTGAATTCGAAAAAGGTCGAATATTACCCATAATGAGTTTGAGCCAGGTCGAACTTTGACTTGTTAATTCGAGCGATGTCAAATTTTACTTTCACTTGGCGATGGCTGGGGCTGCCTTCTGGGTGTGAATTTGAACGAGGTCGAATATGACCCGTAATGAGTTCGAGCGAGGTCGAACTTTGACTTGCCATTGATTCGAGCGAGGTCGAATTTGACTTTTAATTAGCGATGACCGGGGGCCGCATGGATGTGAAATCGAATGAGGTTGAATATGACCCGTAATGAGTTCAAGCGAGGTCAAACTTTGACTTGTCATTGATTCGAGCGAGGTCGAATTTGACTTTTAATTGGCGATGGAGGGGGCCGCATGGATGTGAACTCGAACGAGGTCAAATATGACCCGTAATGAGTTCGAGCGAGGTCAAACTTTGACTTGTTAATTCGAGCGAGGTAGAACTTTGACTTGTTAATTCGAGCGAGGTCGAATTTCACTTTCAATTAGCGATGGTCGGGGGTCGCATAGGTGTGAATTCGAACAAGGTCGAATATGACCTGTAATGAGTACATTTCCTGTGTTGGCGTGATGTGTAAACTTGGTGGAGTCACGTAAGAATATCGCATGCTGCCTCGCTTTCTTTTTTGTTGGAGAATATTACATGTTTCTGCATAGTCTATGCATGTGTTAGGAGGAATCCCAGTCTCTCTATTCCCTTCATTTATCGGCCTAGAGAGGTAGTCGATAGGTCGGCCAATGAATGTCTTGCACGGGTTTCGAGACACATCGATGTGTACCCGAGGTTAGATTTGGCCGATTATGTCGCCGTAGGGTTGTTTTGGCGAGTACGTGGGTGAGTTTCGCGCACTTGTTCTGTCTATATGTTGGAGGGACTCGAATGCTTTCCGGGTTGGTAACTCAGTCCTAGTCTATATGGACTTTGTCTTTGCGGCGTTGAGTACAAAATTATTGAGGGGACTTCGCTCGGCCGTTGCATGCGGGATGATATCGCGTGGGGAATTTGCTTAGCGGTTTGCTTTGATGGCGTATGTTCCTTGTTCGCCTATCTTGGAGGATGCCCCTGTTCCTGTCTTATTCTGAAAAAGGAATAGCAAGTTAAAGCTAAACGAAACCGCTTTTACCTTGGCTGATTGGTTGATGAGTGGGGGGTACAACCGTGTTTTCTTCCTAGGCCCCTTCTCCGCTACTTGGGTCTGGGAAGTCCCTTCGATCCAGTTGGCGGTGAGCTGAGGGATGGGTCGTGGAACGAATCGTCTGCTCCATACTTGAGTGTTAGTCTGACCTTAGACTCATGCTCAACCTCCTCATTAGTCGAACCTGGACGCCTTATGGGCTGACGGATCACTTCACCCGTTAGGTTCTCCCGTTCGATTCCCAGTCCGAGCGAGTCACGGGTGCACAAATGATAAGTAGGGATTTTAGCCTATTATATTCTCTCTTTTACTTGTGTTTTGGGCCAAAAATGCGTGAAGGTATTCCCGTATACTAACTTAATATGGTTGCTTGCAAGGATTGTTCAAAATGAGCCAAATGAGCCATAATCAACTCATAAAGGAGTCAAAACTTGAACAAAAACTAAGGCTGAGCCAATCTGTAGAACGCGGACCACGACAGAAAAGTGAGACCGCATAAGTATCAACGCGGACGCGGACATTATTTCGAGGTCCGTAAAATGGAGAATCTGAGAGATGGATTTTGGGTACAAATATGAAAGTGAACCGTGTCAGAAAGAGACGGCCGCGAAAGTACCACCGCGACCGCCATTAGCTAAGGTTCAGAGAGTTCACAAGTGAAGCAAAAATGAGAAGGGTGGTCCGCTTCATAATAAAACAGCCGCAGAAGTCGCTCACACTGACGCGGTGGAAATACGTGGTACGCGAAACAATGTTCAATCCAGGCCCAGATGTGAAGAAACGCAGACCGTGATCAGAAGTACGCGGTCGCGAAACCTCCGCATGGGTATTTTTGTCCGAAAACTTCAGCTTAGTATAAATAGATCTTTTTGTCAATTTTAGGTTATGTTATGTTTTTGCTGAGCACGTGAGATGACTAGGTTTTCCTATTTGGGAAATTTTGGTACAAGATTTACCTTATAACATTAGATTTTCATCTTTTAATTTAGTATTACGGATTATATCTTCTCTTTATCTTTGATTTTTGCTATTGTTATGAGTAGCTAGACCCATAGCTAGGGTTGTGACCCAACCCTAGTGTGGGTATTTAATGGGTCTTGAATTTTAGGGCTTGATTGTTTATGAGTTAGTGATATTTAGCCTAGTTTATGCTAGAATTGGAGAATTAGTGGTTGCAAATACGGATTCATGCCTTTGTGACTTAGGCTCTTCTTGAGAAAGAATGACTAAGCCTAGGAAAACTAGGCTAACAAGGAATTGGGGTGAACTCAAGAAATTGATAGCCCCGATTAAAGGGTTAAACCTAGAGATAGTAATACCCGACTTGAGCTAATATCACTTGTATTGCATGAATACCCATTTGGTCTTGAAATGCCAAATTGGGTAAAATCACTCAAACTACCGAGAGGTATAGAGTGAGTACTTGGGTGTGATAGCTATATTATGACCCCAATTTGATCAAACTTGCCCTAGATTCTTAATACCCGTTAGATATTCACCTAGGCGGAATTCACTACCCTAATCCTTTTAAACACTTGAAAACTATCATAAAAAATATTGTACTTAGATTTAATCTTAGCATACAATAGAAATAGAAGTAGAAGTAGAATCAACATCAACATGTTTGGAAGTGCAATTAGGAACAACACATGCATTTAGATTTAGATAAATACCTAATTCCAAATCGATTAACTCCCTTTGAAAATCGATCCCGACCTTGTTGGGTAAAACTGCTTCGACCATCCTCGATACTCAATAGTGGTGTAGGTTTGGCACAGATCAATTTTTGGCGCCGTTGCCGAGGAGTTAGACGGTCTTAGATATCTATCTAACTATTTGTGTGTTTTGTTTTTCTTTCCTTCCATTTTCCTATTTTTGTGTGTCAATTGCTCTAGGTACCAAATGGCCCATAATGAAGCTCTCGGACATATTCCTCAGGGGGAGGAGGTAGATGAAAATGATGTAGATGAGGTCAATCTAGAACCTCAAGTACAAAGAAGAGGCCGCCCGCCTCATGACAACGTGCCAAACCCTCCACAACCTCCTCTAAAGGCAACACACCGGGTGCTACCTAATGAAGTCTATGCAAGTGCAATTGTCCCGCCCCGGATTCGGGCAGGCAATTTTCAAATGACCAATGTCATGCTTACTCTATTGGAGTAAAGGTGTTTCTTCACCGGAACTCCCCATCAGAACGCATATAAGCATCTCAAAGGTTTTGTAGACACACGTTGGGGGATCAAGTAGACGAATGTATCTAAGGACGCTTTGAGATTGAGGCTTTTCCCATTTTCACTTAGAGGGAAGGCTTTGGATTGGCTTGAGAGGCTACCCAACCATTCCATCACCACTTGGGATGAGTTGGCTGAGAAGTTCATAGCAAAGTTTTCCTCTCCGAGTCATATGGAAACATTGAGGGATGAGATCTTAGCCTTTAAACAAGAGCCAAATGAACCCTTACATAAAATCTGGGAACGGTACAGGACCATGGTAAAAGAATTCCCCAACAATGATATGACTGAAGCAATGATCCAGCAAACATTTTATAGGGGTATCAACACAACCAACCAATGTGTGGTGAATCAGTTGGCAGGGGTAACTTCATGAACACGCCATATTCAGAAGCATGTGAAATTCTAGATGAGATGGTGTACACCTCCTCAGCTTGGCAAAGTCGGACAAACATTCCTTAGGGTGACCCTAATGTCATCCACCTTCACAAGGAACTTCATGATCATAGACAAGATATAGCAGAGTTGACAACTACTGTGAATCAGTTAGCAAAGGCTCAGCTTCAGCAGGTTCAAGGTCCAAAGCAAGTAAACGCCATGGAAGGAGTGAATGTCATGGTCAACAAGAGAAGACAACGTGGTCAACAAGTCCAAAGCAATCAAGAGCAATTTGAGCAAAGTGGTAGTGGCTACAATCAAGACGATTCTTATGGTGATCAAAGTGAGGAAGTTTTGTATGCCAATAATTACCAAGATCAACAGAGCAATGGTCTAAATCAACAATGGAGATCACAAAGGAACAATCAAAATTAGGGCAACCAAGGCCAAGGGAATTGGAATAGTGGCAACAACAACAATTCGAACAATTGGGGAACAACAACCAGAATTGGGGTAATCAACTAGGCAATTGGGGAGGAAACAATAATAGCAATTGGAGTGGAAACAATAATAACAATTGGGGAGGTAATAACAACTAAGGGGGTTGGAGCAACAATAACTAAGGCAATCGGGGGTCGAGCTTTCAAAGGCCCGACGATGTTTCAACAACCCAACAACCCTCCTCCATATCTGTCTCAAGGGTAGAGTTCTTCAAACAATGAGATGGGGCAGATAGAAACTATGTTCAAGCAAATTATGGAAATAAATGCCGACTCTGATGCCCAAATAGCCTCCCACAATACTTTTATTCTCAACTTGGAAGTACAAATGGGTCAAATTTCTCAAGCATTGAATACTCGTCCTAAGGGGGCACTACCAAGTGATACAGTAGTAAACCCGAAGGGTGGGAACAATACGGGCCATGCTATGGCGGTGACCGCAAGAAGCGATAGAGGTGGAGATGCAAGTACCTCCAATCCAAGAAAGATTGTGAATGATGATTTGGTTGTGAAAGAAGATGATGAGATCCAAGCCAATTATGATAATGTGCATGATGAAATAAGGATAGACATTGATGACAACGTGGAGGAGACACAAAATGATGTGACACCGTCTAGGGAACACGTGATAGACATACCGGAAATGATAGTGCCCAAAGCTAAGGCCCCTTTGCCAACGCCTCCTCCACCATATCCTCAAAGTCTTGCGAAGTAAAGAAATGAAAAACAATTCAAGAAATTAATTGATATGATGAAAAGTTTGTCCATCAATGTTCCTTTAGTTGAAGCTCTAGAACAAATGCCGGGATATGCCAAGTTCATGAAGGACTTGGTAACAAAGAAAAGGTCAATGAACTGTGAGACGATCAAAATGACACATCAAGTGAGTGTCATTGTGCATTCCATGACTCTAAAGCTAGAATATCCCGGTGCCTTTACAATTCCATGCACTATTGATAGTGCCGATTTCGCCAAGGCCTTGTGTGATTTGGCAGCGAGCATCAATTTGATGCCATATTCAGTATTCAAGACATTGGGGATTGGCCAACCAAGACCTACTTCCACGAGGTTTCAAATGGCGGACTGGACAATGAAGAGGTGGTTGAGGATAATTGATGATGTGCTAGTTTGGGTCGACAAGTTCATTCTTCCTGCAGACTTTGTGATTCTCGACTGCGAAGTTGACTATGAGGTGCCAATCATATTGGGGAGACCTTTCCTAGCAACAGGGAAGGATTTGGTTTATGTGGAAGCCGGGGAGCTCACCTTTTGGGTGGGTGATGAAAAAGTTGTGTTCCACATGTGCTAATCAATGAGGCAGACTAATAGCAACGAAGTATGCTCTTTTGTGGATCTTGTGACGGAGGTGATTGTTGATGACACGAGTGCTATGATAAATGTGGAAGACCCTTTGGAAGTTGTGTTGTTGAATCATGATGAGGATGATAAGGAAGGTTGTTGATACCCAATTTTTTTCAAATTAATTTTAAAATGCATATATGTCTTCAAAATCATGCATTAGCATCAACTGGTATTTTTCCACAATTTTTATATTTTTTAATTAATTTGCCCAGTATTTTATTTCTAATAAATAATTACCAAATTGCATCACAAATGATTTTAAAAGCATTCCTTGATTTAATTTACTATTTATGGTCCTATTATGTCCAAACTATTTCATAAATAGTCAAATTGGCACCTTTTGGCTATAATTACAATAACTTTGCAATTATAGCCCGTGCGTACTGTTTTTGCATAATATTTACCAGAAATTAGTCCTTTGTATTTTTAAATAATAAATAAATATTTTTTAAAAATTTCTATGCATAAAATTCATTTTTATAATTAGTAATTATTTTACAAATTAGTTTAATTAATTTATTTGGGGGTATTTAACAAATGGCCTTATTTTAATTTCAATTTTTAGCCAAATGAATCAGCCCAAATACCTTTTAAAACCATCCTAAAAGACCCCAGGCCCAAACTCTTACCTACCCGACCCAAGCCTTGTTGAATCCTGGCCATTGATCCTTTTTGATCAACGACCCAAGTTTTTCCTACCATAATTAAACCTAAACTGCCCCCTCCCAAACCCCTCATTTCCCTCTTCTCACCCGCCGTCACCCCTTCCCCTCCTCTCTCAGATGCTCTCTAATCCTAACCCTAACTCCCCTCGCCGTCACTCATCCATCGCCGACCATGGTGGTTTCTCACCACCCTCAGGCCCCCAATGGCCTCTCCTATTTTGGGTACTGCCGCCTCTAAGGTCCTCAAGGGACAAGGGTCAGCCCACTTACAACTATGGTTCTTTCTTGCCTGTTTCAGGCCATTCTGGCTCGATTTTGAGTGAGAGTTTCTTATTTTCGTCTTAAACCTATGGGTTTCTAAGCATATATCTTCATCTCTGTGTTATTTTGTAAAACCCTGATTTCATCTCTTGAACTTCTCAGATCTGTACAGATCTGAGATGGGTCGAACTTATTTTCACTTGTTTTTACGAAGATCTTCTAGTTTTTCGAGTGGCTCTTCATTTTCCTAAACTAGGGTTTCCTGAAAATATCTTTCCTCAAAACGTTTTCTGACTCTAAGTGTTTAATCTTCTATTTTTTGTGTGTTTTTGACTGATTGTGTTGAGTTTACCTCAACCCTAACTAGTTTGTGCTAAAGCCCCAATTTTTGACACTTTTGTTTGGGTTCTGAGTTTGACCGTATTACTTGTGCACTATTTTTCATTCCATGCTTTGATTCTCATGATTTTCCTTTAGTTTAATTCGATGTCTTGTGATTTTTTCCTAATATATCTCTGTTAGGGTTTTGTGATTCGAGCTTGACTGTAACTATGTGTTTACACTTGGCTTATCTGTTTATTCATGGAAACCTATATTATTTTCCTTAAATCAGTATTATTTTTAGTCTTTGATTCACTGATTTGCCATGTTGATACCTATGTGCTGGTTTTTTGATTATTTTCTTATTTTTACACCTTTAATTATTTTCTTGCCTTATTTAGATTAACTGTGATACTTGCAGATTCTTCAAAAAAAAATTCCTTAATTAAACTCCTGTTTATTTACCCCTAATTGCCTACTTTGTACCTAAATCTTACTTGACTTCTTTCCTTGAATATCTGTCATGCTCTTTACCGTTAATTGATTACCCCTTAATTAGGGGAGACTTTGCTTATTTTATGTTTGACTGATTTCCCTCATTGCTATAAAATTGATTCTTTACCTTATTTTGTTTGACTCTCAACTGCTATATATACTCTCCTCTATTCTCACTTCTAGACACGAACATTAGTTCACAAAAAATACTCTGATACTCTTAAAAGCTCTCTCTTTGTTCTTCTTTGTTACTTGTAAATTTTCACTGACCTAGCCGGCTGTAAGCCAAGGCTAGATATTGCACCACATCTGCTCTATACTCTGTGTTTTCTCTCCTTAACTGGTATGTCCTAATTTAATTTCAAACTCCAAAACTCTATATGTTTCATTGATGTTTAGTTCAGTAGTTATAATTTCCAATCCTGTTTCTTGTCTACTATCATGTTGCTCAATATGTGACTAGAATGTCTAAATTACATTGCCTAATTACTTTTTCACCTAGCATGTCTGAATCTGGCTCTGCTAAACCTGTGATTAGTATGTCTAATTCTGCTTACTACTTTATCCAACATGTTTCAATCTGCTTGTTCTGTATGTCAGCATGTTAGAACTAAGAATACTTATGATGGTTGGCCCATATGTTTACTTAGGTTCATGCTTAATCTGCTTTGCTAAGCTGTCTAATGTTACAAAATAACTCTGGCTATGTGCTCTAACTGGACCAGTGTTAATATGTTTTTCTACATGGCTGTTTGTGATCCTTGTCCTACGTCTCTACCATCTACTTGATAACCAACCTGTAATCCTATAAAGTTCTTGAAGAACTTCTGTACACCCTATTGTTTATATGCTCCACTACCCATTAATATGTTCTATATGTCCCCAATTCCCACTACCCCTGTGTGAAATTTGTTAAGTGACGCCGGACCTGTTTGTTCCATAGCCAATTAGGTTGTTTGCTGATTTTTTTAAGTGTTCAAATTGTTTTCAAACTACTTTACTACTCAATTAGTTCTTTCTTTTCATAAAAACCTCTTTCCCTCTAGAGTCATTTCAATATTGTTTTCCTTGTCAACATTTTTCAAAACTATGTCAAGCACTCTCACTTTACTCTTAAGTCCCTAAGTTCTACCCCTCTAGTGCGTGTACTGTCTTAGGATCCTTTTAAGATTCCTTTGAACTCTGGCACACTGGGGCTGGCCATTCCACACTGCACTTCCTTGAGGTCCTTAGGGAACTCTGACACACTTGGACATGAAATTGGCTATGAAATCCTTGGCATTTCAGATTACTAAAGGCCCGGTATTCTCAGGCTGTATTTGGGCATGCTTCAGGCTCCCTATAGTTTAATTTCCACTTCATTTATGTAATTCATTCAACCATTGGTCTGTAATAATTGATTGTAAATTGGGGTGATTAGTGAAAAGGGAGGGTAGTTGTATGGTATTGTGGGTAAAACTGGGTAGAAACCATACTTCTAGGTTTTATATTATGCAAATCTTCATTAGAAGCCTGTTCTAGAATCAATGTGTTCATGCAAACCATGTTAAACCTGCATTAGATATCCTGTTTTAGGGCTTCACGTTTATTGCTTCAGCATACTACGTAACATTATTCCATGCTTCAATTCTGCGTAAACAATTCCGTTTAGAAATATTGCTATTAGGTTAATAACCTCGCCTTAATAAACTATCACCCATGTATGCATTAGATACCATGTTTTAGGAACTCCGTTTGCATTTGTATGAACACGTCTATTTCGATTAAAATAAGTAATTACCCATGAAAAGGTATAAAAATAGCCCCGCGTATAGATGTCATGTTTCTGAACATAAACTGGTACCGATCACCATTTTAAGTCTGTGTCACCTAGAACAACATGTTTGTAGGTTAAACAACTTCTAAACCGTTTAACAATTGTGATTGCATACAGTCCCACGCTTAGGCAAGCCTTAGGTAATTAATCTCTATATAAACTGGAAACTGCGTTTTGATTGTGTTAAATTGCTATGTTTTACAGGACCTTAAAATCGGTAAGCAAACTGATTAGGACCCTGCCATTGAGTTTGTGAAACAGTATTCTGTATAATAATGTTCACCTATACATCATGTCCTAGGATTCTTTCTAAAAACTACCTGTATTTGTGTTTGAGATGTGTTGTTTATTTGCCTATATACATGTGGAGGTAAACACGAGCCTTTTAACTGCTTCGTTATCTAGTTGTTTGTCCTACCTGTTATTATTTGTCGCCTAGATTTTTCCCTTTTAAATACCTTAGGGGTCGTCTAGAACTGCCCAGATTTAGAGGTCCTAAACTCCTCCGGGACCACAAGGAAGGGACGGGTAACATCACGCTTAGAGTTCGTTAAATAAAAGCTCGCTTAAATAACCACTAAGGGGTGGGATAATGGGTAGAAAAAGGATATGATGACCTGTGTGATAATGCAATGTGTAACCCCTCATCGAGGAGTGATTACCGGGCATTGCACAGATATGATCCTATAGGATAAATAACTTAGGACCCCTTTCACCCATTTACATATGTGTGCTTAGATTGATTATCTGATAAAACCTTACTTATTTTACATATGTGTGCTTAGACTGTCTATTTGCTACTTGATTAATTCACAAAGTAAGTTTGGCCGGGATCCACAGTTATGGACTTCGAGGGGTGTCTAACACCTTCCCCTTAAAATGACTTCAAGCCCTTACCCAGTCTCTAGTTATATAATTAGTGTCATAAATGACCCGTAGTAGGTGCCCTAATGCACCTTAATTCGTTAGGTGACGACTCTTCAAATTCCTTGTATCCCTTTTCCCAAAAGGAAATGAGTTGTCTCAAAAATGTCAAAAACCCTGACTAATCCTAAAGGAGAGGAAAAGGGGGAGGGGGGGGGCACGACAAAGGCTTGGTAGAATGTGCAAATGCTTTGCAAGGAATGGGATCCTATGCATATGGACCCCGCAAACTTTCCTTGGATCTTGAGAATCTGAAGACTCCCCCAACAAAGCCTTCAATCGAGGAGCCAATAACATTGGAGTTGAAGCCCCTGCCTTCACACCTCAGGTATGAGTTCTTAGGCCCTTGTTCTACATTACCTGTTATTCTTTCTTCATGCTTAACTAACGTGCAGGTAGACTCCACCCTTGCGGTGCTTCAAAGAAGGAAGAAGGAAATAAGATGGACTTTGGCTGACATTCGGGGTATAAGCCCCGCCTTTTTCATGCACAAAATCATACTAGAGGAAGATGCCAAACCCTCCGTGGAACATCAAAGGAGGTTGAATGAGGCCATGCAAGAGTTCGTCAAGAAAGAAATTATCAAGTTGCTAGATGCAGGGGTTGTGTGTACCCCATTTCGGATAGTTCATGGACTTCGCCGGTATAATGTGTCCCAAAGAAGGGGGCATGACTGTGATCACAAATGAGAAAAATGAGTTGGTCCCTACTAGAGTTGTCACCAGAGGAGGGTATGCATGCATTATAGAAAGCTGAAAAAAGTGACCCGCAAAGACTATTTCGCATTGTCATTTCTTGACCAAATGTTGGATAGACTTGCCGGGCGTGCTTATTATTGCTTTTTGGATGGGTTCATTGCACCTGAAGACCGAGAGAAAACCACATTCACCTGTCCATATGAAACATCTGCATTCTCACGGATGCTATTTGGTTTGTGTAATGCACCGGCTACCTTTCAGCAGTGTATGATGGAAATATTTATTGATATGGGGGAGGACTTCCTCAAAGTGTTCATGGATGATTTCAGTGTTGTGGGGGATTCCTTTGAAGAATGCTTAGCTAATCTTTGACAAAGTGTTGGCCCGATGTGAAGAGACCAACTTAGTGCTTAATTGGGAAAAATGTCACTTTATGGTCGAGGAGGGCATTGTCCTCAGTCATAAGATCTCAAAGAACGATATTGAAGTGGACAAAGCAAATATTGAAGTTATTTCAAAACTCCCTCCTCCTACTTCCGTCAAGGGAGTGAGGATCTTTCTTGGTCACGCGTGGTTTTACTGAAGGTTCATCAAGGATTTCTCAAAAGTGGTGAACCCCTTGTGCAAGTTGTTGGAAAAAGATGCCAAGTTTGTGTTCAATGATGATTGCATGAAAGCTTTTGAGCTTCTCAAGTATAGGTTGACTACCACTCCCATCATTACCGCACCCAATTAGAGCTTACCATTTGAGCTCATGTGTGATGCTAGTGACATTGCGGTAGGAGCGGTTTTGGGGCAAAGAATCAACAAGATATTATCGCGCCCCCTTTTTACTTATCATTTTGGATCGGTCAGGGTTCTTGAAATTATTGGGACAACTCACTTCCTTTTGGAAAAGGGGTATACAAGGAATTGAATAGTCGTCACCTAACGAATTGAGGTGCGTTAGGGCACCTACTAAGGGTCATTTACAAACACAGATATGGATAACTAGAGATTGGGTAAGGGTTTGAAATTACTCTAAGGGGAAGGTGTTAGGCACCCCTCAAATTCCACAACTGTGGTTCCCAGCCAAACAACATTGTGAATTTAGGCAAGTAGAAAATAAGTAATAAAGCTTTAAGCAAGCAAAGGGTTTTGAAACGATTTGCAGTCTGAGCACACGTGTGCAGAAGATTTTGAAAAGATTAAAGCCTAAGTATGTATATAAGGTTTTGAAAGATTTATATTCTAAGCACATATGTGTAATAAAATTTAAAGTCTAGGCCTACAAATGAAGAATAGGGGAGTCCTAGGTTATTTATCCTATAGGATCACATCGGTACAATGCCCGATAATCACTCATCAGAAGAGGGGCTACACGTGGCATTAGCTTACCGGTCATCATATCCATGTCTACCCTTTCCCACCCCTTAGCGGTTATTTAAGCGAATTTTGTTTAACGACCTCTATTGTGTGCCGTTACATGTCCCTTCTTAATGGCCCTGGAGGAATTTAGAACCTCTACCTATAGGCAGTTCTAGATAGACCCCTATGGTTTAAAGGAGAAAATACTAAGGCGACAAGCAATAACACATAGGACTTCAGCAAATAAAGCAAGAAGGAGAAAATAAAAGGCTCAAGTTTACCTCTACAGATAATGCATGTAAACAACACGACTCAGACGCAAATAAGGGTAGTATCATTAAACAGGATCCTAGGACATGATGTCTAGGTGATTATCAGGATATAAGAGATATGCAGTTTTATTTCATGAACTCAGAAGTAGGGCCTAATCAGTTTGCCTACTGGTTTTAAGCTTGTTAAGCACTAAGCAGTAAACACAAAGAAGCAGTTTTCAGTTTTATAAGAATTGGTTACCTAAGGCTTGCCTAGGCGTGGGATGATGCACAATTGTTACCAGGATTATTTTAACATTGTAGGAATTATTTTACCTAAGGCATATTGTTCTAAGTGTTAAGAGATACATGATTATCACCAGTTTTACTTGAACAGGATAATTAAGCGTGAGGTTATTTTATATCCATTTTTCATTCATCAGTAATTTAACTAGGTGTAAAAGCGAGTATGACAAGATCCTAAACACAGTATCTAATATGCACATATAGAGTGATTTATGGAAGAGTTCCTAAAGAAGGATTTCTAAATGCACAACATGATTTCAGGATATGAAAAGTTCCCTAAAGCAGGATCTCTAAGTGCACGCGATGTTACAACATTATTAGACATGATTGCATGAGTAGCAGTTTGTATTAATGTTGTCATTTTATCCTAGAGACAGGATTTCTAAGTGATAATAATAGTGCCAAAATGAGATGCTGAAGACAGTAGACATAAAACCTAGGAGCATGATATCTAATGCATGATACATATTGATCCTAGACATGGATTTCCAGTGCGCATACAAAAATGTAAACCTAAAGCATGATTTATACCCTTGATGTAGATAACCTATATAGCTGCCCTCCCACTTTTACTATCCATCCCCAATATTCGTTTACAATAAATTATTACAAACCAGTATTGAATGAATTACATAAGTAGATAAGGAAAATAGGAAGTTACACTATAGCGAGCCTACAAATAGGCCCAGATTTCCAGAGTTTCCAATGCCAGATGGTTTCATAGCCTTTCTTAATGTTCGGGTGTGTCAGAGTTCCCTAAGGACCTCAAAGAATCCCGGGCAGTGCTCACACCCAGATTTCACGACCATACTTGAGTAAGTGCAGTGTGGAAGAGCCAGCTCTAATCCATCAGAGTTTAGAGGGATCTCATAGGGATCCCTAAACAGTCACACATTAGAGGGGCAGAACTTAAGGATATAAGAATAGTGTGAGAGTGCTTGGCATAGTTTTGAAAGATGTGAGTAGGAAAACAGTTTGAAAAAAAGAGACTTGTTTCAAACATTTTTTTAAAACAACGGAGTTATGTAGTAGAACAGTTTTGAAAAGAGAGTAGAGTAATAAGCAACAGTCCAGACATAGCACCCAAAACAAGTTCATACACAGCCAAAGAACACAAAACCAAGGCAGGTTCATAAACACCAAACAATGGTAATGGGGGATTGGGACACATAGGGCACATATGTAAACACATAGTTACAGGAACACTTAGGTAGAGAATCAACAATATTCTAGGGGGTTAAGGGATTAGGAATATATCATGAACTTCAGGATTACACAGAACTAAATCACATAAGGTACAATTATTTTGCCACAGAAAAGTTCATGCCAGTAATCATAGAAAAAACATAAGTAAAGCAGACTCATATTGAGGTATACTAGAAAGGGATAACATTTCATAAACATGTTGAGTCTAATAGAGAGGAATACATAACATGCTAAGTGAACAATAGTGCAACCTGGTCAAGTACAAACTTCACAGCAAAACCATAAGTAAAAACATACTAGAAATAAGACAAATTGGAGTAGCAAAATAACCATTTTGTTTTGGGACTTAAACTGAAATCAGGACATACTAGTATGGAAGAGAGCAAACACAGAGTGAAGAACCAAAGAGTATAGTAATTAACCTTGGCTTACAGCCGGCTGATTTAGAACAATACACAAGTAACTAGAGCAAAGAGAGAGAGAGAGAGAGAGAGTAGAGAGTTTTGATTATGAGAGAGTTTTTTGAACAATGTGTTTGTGTGTGCTAATGAAAGAGCAATGTACTAATAGTTTGAAAGCAGGTAGCAAATAAGGCAAAAAATCAAATTTCATTAGTAATTATGGAACTATGTACCAATTAGAATCAAACCAGCATAAATACTTCCTTTAATAAAGGAATTAGACTCAAACGGTAATAGACATTGATAAATAAGGAAAGAAACCATATGAGGCTAAATATAACACATTAGGAAACATTTTCAGCATAGTACAAGTATATAACATGTAATAGAGGCTAGGTTCAGCAAATTCTAATTAAAGAAAATGCCTAAGAATCAATTTGACAGCATAATCAGCCACGAAATACGGCAAAAGAATATTTTGGGAGTTGAAATCAGTAGAGAAGAGAGTATACCAATCACAGGGAATCATGGATTCCATTAGAAGGTAATGCTTACCAAAGGTAAGTATCACAACCGAACGGAGCAAACATAATACAAGCAGGAATAGGGTAAGAGAATCACATAAACCAGGGATTCAAATAGAAAAATAGTACTGATTTAGCACCAATTTATGAGAACAAGTGTAACAAACACATAATAGACAGAATCAGAACCCTAATAAGCCAAATATGGTAAAATCATACAAGATTAGGGATTCACATAGGACACAATATGAATTAACATAGTAACCATGATATAGATGGAAGAAATAAAGAATCAGAGATCCTAGTAGGCGGAATAGGGTGAAATCACAGGAAGCACGAATGTTCATGAGAAACACATACACATACAGATTAATCGAACATATTATCAAAGAAAAACTCAGAAACCCAGGATTAAAACTAAGAAATTTAGGGTTTTCAACACAATAACTCAGATAAAAGAGAGAAAACTTAACTAAACGTTTAACATAGTGAAAATCATAGAATAACACTAAAGTCAGAAAAGAAAGCCATTTTTGAAAAGGGGTTAGGAAACCCTAGTTTGAAAATGAAGAGTCATTTTAGAGAAAATCGTAAAATCTTTAAGGAAACAATAGAATAGCTCAGAATATACCCAGATCTATCATAGATGTAAGGAGTCAAGAGATAATAATTAGGGTTTCTGCGAGATAACCCAAAGAGAAAGAGAGTCGGCCTAGAAACTACAAGTTCTAGCCGGAGATGGTAGAATCTTACTCGGAAGGAGCCAAGATCGGCTTGAGAATGATATGAAAAATCATGGGGGTGAGTTGAACCGCCTTCTGGTTCCTTTGAGGACCTCATGGCAGCAGTACCCGACATAGGAAGGAGCCATTGGGGCTGGGATGGTAGTGAGACCACCATAATTACCGGCGAGTCGACGGCCGGAGAGAGCTTAGGTGAGCAGAGAGAGTATGAGAGATATGTAACGGCAGAGTGGAGGAGAGAAAATGAGAGGGGAAGGGGTAGGTCATTAGGGTTAAATTAGGAAAGGGGGATCTGGACTGTTGATTAAAATTGATCAACAGTCCAGATTGGACAAAGGATTAGGTCGGGTATGATAAGGTGTTGGGACTGGGGTATTTGGGCTGTTTAATTGGGTTGGGGTCTGATATAACTAGGCTAGAATTGAAATAAAAGTGGCCATTTGTTAAATATTTAATAAATTAATTAAACAATTTATAAAAATAGCTGTTAATTATAACAAATGAGTTTCATGCGTAGAAAATAATTTAAAATAATTACTTAGTATTTTAAAAATACAAATGACTAATTTCTGGACAGAAATAGTATAAAATCATATGATGCCAAAAGGTGCCAATTTGGCTAATTATGCAATAATTTGGCCTTAATAAGACCATAAACAATAAATAAAATCAAAGAATGATTTTGAAATCATTTGTAATGCATTTTTGTAATTATTAATTGGAAATAAAGTGTTGAATAAATTAATAAAAATTTAGGAAAATTGTGGAACAATACTAGTTGTATTAATGCATGATTTTGAAGATATATATGTAATTTTAAAAAATATTTTGGGAAAAATTGGGTATCAACAGATATTTCATCCGGTTTATTATGTAAGAAAAATCATGAACGACGCCCAAGTCAACTATACGGTGACCAAGAAAGAGTTATTAGCCATTGTCTTCACCATGGAAAAGGTTCGGCCGTACCTCATGGGTACCAAAGTGATTGTGCACACCGATCACGCAACACTCTGTTACTTGATGAATAAAAAGGACTCTAAGGCTAGGTTGATGAGATGGGTTCTTCTTCTACAAGAGTTTGACCTTGAAATCTTAGACCGAAACGGGAGTGAGAATCAAGTGGCGGACCACTGTCTCGCTTGGAAGAGGAGGGGAGGCTCCATGATGGCCTCGAGATTAATGGTTCATTTCCGGATTAACAAATCCTCTTCGTGGATAACTTTCTTGTGATCGTCATTGTCTCGAGTTAGCTCTCTTATAACCAAAGGAAGAAGCTCATACAAGACTGCTTGTATTATTATTGGGACGAGCCATATCTTTTCAAGATTTGCAATGATGGTGTTATCTGGAGATGTGTTCCGGAAGAAGAGCAATTGAGTATCCTTGAAGCTTTCCCTTCCTGACCCTGTGGTGGTCATCATGGTGGGGCGAGAACTGCTACAAAGGTCCTAAGCTGTGGATTCTATTGTCCTACTTTGTACAAAGACACTAGCGATCTTGTTAGGCGTTGTGATGAGTGCCAAAGAGCTGGTGGAATTTCCAAGAAGAATGAAATTCCCCTCACCACTATTTTTGAGATTGATATTTTCGATGTGTGGGGCATCGACTTTATGGGTCCATTTGTGAGTTCATGTGGGAACACTTATATTCTGGTTGTTTTTTATTATGTTTTCAAATGAGTTGAAGTTCTGGCTTTGCCCAACAATGAGGCACTTAGTGTGGTGTCTTTCTTAAAGAAAAATATCTTCACAAGGTTCGTCACCCCAAGGGCTATCATTAGTGATGGGGGTTCTCATTTTTGCAACAAAGCCTTCGACGCTTTACTTTCCAAGTATGGTGCCAATCATAAGGTGTCAACCCCTTATCACCCCCAGGAAAGTGGACAAGTTGAGGTCTCCAACGGGGAGATAAAGAGCATATTATCCAACACTGTCAATGCAAACCGGACTGATTGGTCAAGGAAACTTGATGATGCTTTATGTGCCTATAGAACTGCTTACAAGACTCCAATTGGTATGTCTTTGTACCGGTTGGTATTTGGTAAAGCATGCCATCTTTTGGTTGAATTAGAGCACAAGGCCATGTGAGCGCTGAAGAAATTGAACCTTGAATGGGATGTAGATGCTAATCTCCGGGTAGAGCAACTAAATGAACTTGATGAGTTCCAATTCCATGCTTATTCCAGCTCGTCCTTGTATAAGGACAAGATGAAGTACTTACATGACAAATATATCCGGAGCAAAGAATTCAAGGAGGGTGACTTGGTTCTTTTATTCAACTCTCGGTTACGGATGTTTCCGGGAAAGCTCAAGTCAAAGTGGAGTGGCCCTTTTGAAGTGGTGCATGTAACTCGGTTTGGTGCTCTCGATTTGAAAAACAAAAATGGTGAGATCTTTATAGTCAATGGGAACCGTGTGAACACTACCTTGGAAAGATTGATGATAGACACGTGGGGGCCTTGATCCATTTCAAATGATGATGGTAATATGCGTCGTGCCGCTGCGTTAAATCAGGCGCTTCTTGGGAGGCAACCCATGTGTTTTTCTTTCTTTTGATTTATTCTTAGATTATGCATTGTTTTAGACTAACTGGTTGTGAAGTGTATGTAGGAATTGGTTGTGCAGTGCATGATTTTGACAGGGAAAAATTTGTCTAAGTGTTGGGAGTTCACGGATCGCGCCCAAAATTTTGCGGACCGCGTGAGAACTTCGCGGCCGCACATTTTTGTCCATGGACGTGTAATTGAAAGAGAAAAATACCAACTCTCTGAAGTTGGACTGTCAAAAGCCCTTCAGAGTTCGCGGTCGCGTTCAAATTTTCGCGGCCGCGCTCAGGTAAGACAGTGGGTTCCACAATTAATTAGTATAAATAGGGGTTCCTTAAACATTTTACACTTTACGAACCCCAACTTTTCACCGCACCTAAAAGCACTATTCATCTCTCCTTAGTCTCAATTTCATCTTATTCACATCAAGAGTAGATTTCCTACAAAACTTTACAACTGGTATGTTCAATACAATGATTTGATTTTATCTTTTTCTTTTTCTTTCTCTTTGTTTTAATTTTTCTTTTTAGTTAAGGTTAGATACATGCCATAATATCAAATTAATGCTTATTGGTTGTTCAAATACATGTGGGTAGTGTTTGTATGCCTAATGGGGCTGGGGTTAGTAACTTTACATGATCAATTTCTACAATTCTTAGGTAGTTAGTGAAAACCCTAGTTTAAAATATTCGTCAGTACCAGTTTCATTTGAATTTCGTGGCCGCGATCAGTTTTTTGCGGTCCGCGATAGGGTTTTGTGACCGCGTTCAATTTTTTGCGGTCCACGATACCCTAGCTTTTAATTACTGAGTATTGATTAGAGTTCGCGACCGCGGTTACTTTTACGTGGTCCGTTGTTGGTCCTTCGCGGCCGCGTTCAGGTTTTCGCGGTCCGCGCTTTTGAACTTCAGAGAGTCTGTTAATTGCTTTCGCGATCGCGTTCATTTTTTCACGATCCACGATTGGTCATTCGCGGCCGCGTCTAAGTTTTTACGGTCTGCGTTTGTCCAAGATAAGAGAGTCAGTAGTCTGAACCTGACCTTTTCGTGGTCGCGTTCACTTTTTCACGGCTTGTGAGGGGTATTCTGCGGCTACATCCACTTTTTCGCGGTCCGCGGTGCCTTGTTTTGAGAAGCACTATTGTTCATTTCATCTGTACTGCTGTAAGGCATGATTGAACCCCAATTCTAATTGTCTTTCACTACTTGTGTGTTGCATAAACTGGTGCGATCTCGTGGAGGAGCAGACAAATCAAAAGGGAGGGTAGAATCTTCCCGAGGCCAAGGCAAAGGAAAGCAAGCTTTACCCTTAGCAGCTCAAAGAATCATAAGCAAAAAGACAACCCTCACTAGACTTCCTGCCGAATCATTAGACACAAGTGAATATCTCCCATCCCGGGAGATTTGTGAGGGGGAATCTACACAACCTCAACAAGAGGCCTAATCACAACCCTACTGCCTAATCAATGAACCTACCTCCTCTTATGGGTCGTCTGATGGCTCAGAGGGAGGTAGTGAGGCATCAAAGCCATCTTCCCCACCTGCTGCAACTCCGGCCTCAACAACTGCTTCAATGTTGATGATGACGACGAGGTCCCGGATGACGGGAGATGGGGGATATTATGTGGGAGGTCTTTCTAGATCGAGGAAGCCCGAGGTGTGTTCGGATCGATTCGTGAGAGAGAAGGCATATCTCAAATTCCGGGAATGGTGGTCCCAAAGGTCGCTCACCCTTGAGAGTCAGTTTATAGAAAGAGATCTCCTTCCTCACAATCCTAATGTCAAGAGACAGTTTGAGGATAGAAAAGGGTGGAAGTACTTCACCAGCAGGGTTGGGGATGCCAATGAGTACCTTGTCAAGGAGTTCTACGCAAATGTTGCCCACATAAAAAAGGGACCCACTGTGACAAAGGTACAAAACTTGAAGATACGGTTTGATGGCGACACCTTGAACAAATATGCCAGTTTTGAGAATGTAGAAACAATATAGTATTTGGAGAAGATGGCCCAAGATGAAGCAGCCCGTCCTTGTCTAGCGGAAGTAATAGCCATCTCGGGGACAACATCGGCTTATCTCACAGCTGGAGTCCCAATTTCCAGAAACACCCTCATCTTTGAAGCCAAAGGGTGGTGCATATTAGTATGCAGCCGTCTTAATCCTTGCCACCATGATAGTGTCATCCCACTCTTACTAGTGATCCTAATAGCTTCCATCATGGCTGGGTATCCTATCAATGTGGGGAACCTCATGTCCCACCATATCTCCAAAGCAACCAAAAGGGAAGAAAGATCCTACCCCTACCCAAACTTCATCACTATGTATCTCGAGGACCAAGGGGTAGAGCCAAGGCATTTTGATACGAAGGTGAGGCATAAAAAGCCTTTCTCATGGTACAACCTTCAAGTACCGGACAACCCTAAAGCAAAGGGTAAAGCCACTACTTCCACTGGCCAGTCTGAAGAGCCAGGGGTAGTGGCCACCGGGTCAGATCCTTCCACAGCCGAGGGATCTTCAGCTTCCATGCCTCCTCCTTCATCCGGTCCATCCGTCACTGTGCCACTATCTATGCCCTCATCTTCTACTTACCCTCATACTGCACTGCAAGTTTCTCAGACCTTATCCAGCATCAACAACTGGATGCAGGCAGCTATATCAAAGCTGTTTGTCTTATCCCGTGCAGTAGCAGCACAGTCAGCCCCAACATAGCTTCAGGTACTTCTATCAGTGGAGGATTCATTGAAGGAGCTTCTGGACAACCAGAAGAAGCTCCTGGACAACCAAAAGAAGATCCTGGAGACTTTGGATGCTCATGGCAAGATGATGAAGGATCTGGGCAAGCAGGTAAAGAAGATGAGAAAGACTCAGGCCTCAAAGGAGTTAGTGGAGAAGCTGAAGAAGGAGGTAGAGAAGTTCACTTCTACTGAAGATATCCCACTGGACTTGTTTATGGAGGAGACTACCCCAGCATAGCATGAGGAAGATAGAGATCCAGTTAGAGGATTTGTGGTTCCCCAGTCAGAGGATTTGGAGATCCAGTTAGAGGAACCGGAGGGAGCTGATGATCCTATGCAGTCCAAGGACCCCAATCATGTGCCTGACCCCATGCAGACAGAGACCACATAGGGAGTTTTCTTTACTCTCTACCCCTTCCCTGATCTTATTTTGGTATTAGTATCGAGGACAATGCTATCTTTTATTTGGGGGTGGGGGTGGTTCATTTTGATTTGGTTATGATTTGATGACATTGTTATGTAATAACTATGATACTATTTTTCTTTATCTTTATTTATCGTTATTTTTCACTTTTGGTATGTATATAACTTTACCATTCAATGTATATATTCATTTCCATTTTGTATATATTCGTTGCACTGCATTATTGTACATATTCATTTTACTTTCCGTAGTTTACTTCATAACTTCTTTCGTATTTTTCCTTAATAGCTTAGCTTCTTAATTTCTTTAGTAGCTTCTTTTTTAGATTCTAGCTTCTTTTTACATTTTGCGTGATCAATAAGCCTTTGGTTTTTTTAATGCCACAGTTC
>ML481059.1:4853-16852 GCA_005239535.1 Nicotiana rustica
TAAACTCTTCACTACAATTCTGAGCCAAACAACATTTACAAAATAAACTCTTTTGTAAACCTAGGACTAACTCTAATCCCTTTGTGGCAAACTAGCCTCTAGCTAATTGCGACAAGCTTCAAGTTACCTCTAACTTGAATAGTGTGTACCTATTACAATTGCTTCTAATAAAGCTAAAAGATACAATAATAAATCACCTACTACAATCACCTAGACTCAAAAGACAAACAGATGGGACTGGTTCTTCTAGCTGGTAAGTAGCTTTTGTGTTGCACAAGGATTTTGCTTGCAAAATTGCTTTGGTAATTTTGCTTTCAGTTCTTGTTTCACTTCTGCCTTTGTGCGATCAATTCTTCAGTAGGAATTCTTCAACACTTTATATAGTCATTGTTGAGATATGTTGTTCAATTCTAATGCAACTCTTCCTTGGTAGAAGAGTTTGTGTTTATCTCAACTTCCTCGATTATTTCTGTCCTTGCTGAACTCTAACTCTAACCTCTTATCAATTTGCAACCTTTTTGCATTAGGAGACAACCTCTTAGTTCATGAATAATTCACAATCATGTTTATCTCCTGTGCATAGACGGTTCTTGTGCCAATGGGTCTGTTCAAGTATGTTTGCCCTGATGGACCTGGTTCAACTGGGTAGACATTTGTCAATCTTCAAAACCATGCAGTGACTTGGTTCAACAATAACGTTTCCAAACATGGTTTTGAGGGTTCGAAACCCCGAACTATATGATATTTGACTATAATTGAGGTGACGCACATGCCAAGTGACGGGCGTGCGGGCGTGCGGGCGTGCACCGATTAAATTGTGGCCTGGATCATCCCATGGAACCGTCTAACAGCTATTACGAATTGATATCTGCACTTCTATTATGTAGTAAATGTGAACATGTTAGGAATCATGTTAAGTATAAATGCTAAGGCTTCACGCCGAAAATGCTAAGACCCGAGTGGTCGTATATTACTGTCTCATTTTGTGATCATTTTCATATACTCAGTCATGTTATATCATATCATTCCATGCCTCAGTCTCAGTAATTGTTAATTATATGCACATTTATAATTGTTCTCAGCTGATTTATACATCCGTGAGCCTTATGAGTGAGACTGGAGAGTAATGACTGAGTGAGGCCAAGAGCCTATTGTTGAGACAGTTACGAGATCAGACTGCACACCGCAACGATACTTTAATCATGCCTTCGTTGGCTTGATATAGCGCTTGGGCCAATAGGGCCCCTACAGAGTCTTTACACCCCCAGTGAGCGCATTGATATTGAGGGATGGATCTTCCCTGGACATGGACTTTATCCGAAGTTGATGATATGTGAGGGATGGATCGTCCCTGGACATGGATCTTGTCTCAGTGTTGTATTCCAGAGATGGATCTTCTCTGTGGGGCTGGATTGGCCTTTTCCTCAGTACCGAGTGACTACGATCACCGATGATTATGTATATTCCGGGATGGACCTTCCCTGGGCCTGAGAGCCATATACGGTACTGAGTGGACTGCCGAGTAAGGGTTGTGAGCATTATGTGCATTTCCACACTGGTTTCATATATTTATATGATGGCATGTAGAGTATACTAGTATACTTGGCATATTTTGTTCATTTTCTGATAAATTGTTAGCATGTCTAATTTCTGTACGCTGTCTATTGTAAAATCTGAGGTTTAGTCTGTCACTACCTCTTAACCCATAGTTTGGGTTTGTTACTTCTAAGTTGGTGTACTCACGTTACCCCCTGCACCTTGTGTGTCGATCCAGGTTCATCAAGGTCTGGTAGCATCGGTTGATTGATCATCAGAGTTTCCAGGAGTCTTCGAGGTAGCAGCAGGCGATCGCAGCCACGATTGCTCCTTCTTTATGTACTTGTTGCACTTTCATTTGATAGACTATGTTGTCTATTTCCGTATTTTGACATTATTATGTTATAGTAGCTCGTGACTGAGTGACACTAGATCCGGGGTTGGATTTTTTTTTTTCTTTAAATGTTGTTAAATTTTCAAATGGTTTATTATCAATATTCTGCTTCTAAATTTATAAATTTTCTGAAAAATAAACTTGGATTCAAAGAAATGTGTAGCTTACCTGATTCCATGACAGGCGCCATCACGACTAAAGATTTGGGGTCGTGACATCCAGTCGCATCTGCGATGCCGCACATGCAGAAATTCCATCGCAGGTGCGGATTTAACTTAAAATCCCAAGCACCGCTCCTGAGGCAACATGACCGCATTTGCGCCTATCGTAGGTGCGAGAATTCATCGCACCTGCGGCTTCTGCCCAGCTCGTCCTTCGCCGCTTCTTCAGCTCCTTCTTCGCTTCTGCGGACTTGCACCTGCGGTCCCCACTCCGCAGGTGCGGTTACACTAGTAGCAACATCACTTCAACTGCAAATCCTAAACTCAAATCAAGCTGTTAACCACCCGAAATTACCCTGAGGCCCTCGGGACCTCATCCAAGCATACCAACAAGTCATATAACTGCATGCGAACTTAGTCGAATCCTCAAACCAACTCAAATAACATCATAAACATGAATTACACACGGATTGAAGCCTAATGAACTTAGAAATTTCCTCATTCTACAAACGATACCGAAACATGTCAAATCATGTCCGATTGACCTGAAACTTTTCACACAAGTCAAAAATGCCATCACGAACCTACTCCAACTTTCGGTAATCCAATCCAACCAGGATATCAAAATTTCCATTGCCGATGCCGACTAAAATTGCCAAAATTCCAACTTTCGTCAATTCAAGCCTAATTCTACTATAGACCTCCAAATCAAATTCCGGGCGCGCTCCTAAGTCTAAAATTACCTAACGGAGCTAACAGAACCATTAAAATTCAAATCCAAGGTCATTTACAAAAAAGTCGACATCCCGTCGACTTTTCCAACTTAAGCTTCCAATTTATAGACTAAGTGTCTTAATTCACTCTGAAACCACTCTGGACTCGAACAAACCAACTCGGTAAGACATATAACAACTCTAAAGCACAAAAGATGCAAAAATGGGAGAAACGGGGCTATTATTCTCGAAACGACCGACAGAGACGTTACAAGTAGTTACTCAAGATGAGGGAGGAAAACATAAAAAAGAATACATGAATGTTAAGTTTAATGGAAATGAGTGACTGTAATATTCACTCCCATTTCTTTGCATCTCCTAATTTCGTAATTTCTTTTGCATCGAAAAAATATAAGCAGGTATTGAGCAGAATATACAGAAAATTGAAAAAATTCATTATTATCCAAAAATAAAATGGAGAACCATATAGTAAAAATGAATGTATTCACAGATCTTAATGAAATTCCATATACACATAAAGAATTTGTGAGTAACCTAACTCCCTTTATTTACCATACCCAAAATGTTTATAGTCAACCATTAATGTGATGATCCAAAGGTCATCTTATAGTTTAAGACTCCATTCCCAGCTCATTACCCTTAGAAAGGTTAATTTTATTGATCTTGATTTGTGTGCGCAATCCGAACATGAATCCGGAAAGCCTTTCTGTGAAAATATCTGAAATAATAATTTTTGAGAGTTAAAATTGATTTTTAGTTGACTTTGGTCAATATTTTGAGTAAACGGGCCCCGACTCGTGTTCTGACGGTCCCGGAATGTCCGCAAAAAAGTATTGGACTTGTGCGTATGCCCAAATTAAATTCCGAGGTCCCTAACTTTAGAAATCATTTTTTTGAGAAAATTGTTATACTGGATTTTAAAGGAAATAAAGAAATGAATTAATGTTTGAACTCATCGGTATTGGGCCCGTATTTTGGTTCCGGAGCCTGGTACAGGTTTGTTATAATGTGTAAGTCGTATCTGTAAAATTTGGTGGAAATCGAGTTGATGTTATGTGATTTGTACGTCCGTTTGAGAAAATAGCGAATTTGAAGTGTTCTTGAGATAATCATGAGTTTTGTTGTTAAATTCGTAGTTTTAGGTATTATTTTTGTGATTTGATCGCACGAGCAAGCCCGTATAATGTTTTTAGACTTCCGTGCATGTTTTGATTGGATACCCGAAGGCTTGGTTGAGTTTCAGGTAGGCCACAGAGTGTTTTGAGACTTAGAAAAGACCTGGAGTTAATAGTTGGAGGTTGGAGGTTTTTGAACCTTGGAGTGCGGCCGTGCTGGAAAATCCGCGACCGCGATTCGGGTTCCACGGTCGCGCTGGGAATTTCCGTGGATCGCGATGGGTAAGGCACAGGTTCCGCCGCCGCGCCCATGACCGCGTCGGGCAAGGCCCAGGTTCCACGGCAGCGCCCATTTTATCGCTGACCGCGGTGGGTACGGATCAGAGGTGTATATATACGGGACTTTCAATTCATTTTTCTAGTTTTCAAAGTAATAAAACCGTAGAACACAAGAGGCGATCTTCCGAAATAATTTTCTTCCCCAAACCATAAGTAAGTGATTTCTAACTCATCTATTTCACTCCTTAACTACTTTTTATAAGATTTCATCCTCGAATCTAGAAACTTTAATGGTAGCAATTAGGGATTTTGGATAGAACTTAGGAATTACGAAATTTGGGGATTTAGACCTCAGGTCGAATTTCAAAACCAATTGCATATCCGAGCTCGGTTGAGAATGGGCAAACGAATGTTGGTCCGAAGCTCGAGATTGGACCAAGCGGGCCTGGGGGTCGATTTTTCCTTTTGATTGGAAAACTTAGGAAAATCATAATTTTTCATTAAAGTTAGTTCCTTTAGGATTAATTAATGATATTAAACTTATTATGATTATATACGACTGGGTTGGAAGTGAATTCGAAAGAAAAAGTTGTAATTGAGCAGTGAGTTGTCACGACCGAAATTCCCAACCCTAGGGATTGTGATGGTGCCTAACACCACACTTGCTAGGCAAGCCAATGTTAGAACGTATTTAATTATTTTCCATTAAAGTTTACTTATTCATAACAGAACAATTTAAAAATAAACTGAATCTAATAATTTCTGATGAATAACTTCATGAGTAATAATAATAACCGAATAATTAAGTCAAACCACGAACTAAATATATGTCCATAAAACAACCCAGGGTATGGTGTCACAATTCACGAACCACTAAGAATACTACAAATAATAGGGCTGAAAGAAATATGTATCTGTTTCGAATGAAGTAAAACAACAATCTATATATTAAGGGAAGACTCCAGGAATCTGCGGACGCCAAACAGATCTACCTCGTGTCTCCGAGTAAATGATGACATCTACTACAATCTCCTAACTCTAGCCGGTCCCAGGATCTGCACAAAATGTACAGAGTGTACTATCATTACAACCAACTCCATGTACTGAGTAAGTGTCGAGCCTAACATCGACGATGTAGTGACGAGGCTACGGCGTGACAATTATAAATAACCTGCAACAATATATAATAAAGCAAGAAAGAAATTCTAAACTAAACATGAATAATAAACTATAGAAATGAATAAATTAACTCAGCCTCCTTCTTGCAAGTCTCAACTATAACCAATTCTCACATAAGTTTCCAAATTTCCAAATTCACTTCCAAATAACCGTAAGTGCATAATATGAAAAATAGTAAAGTAAAACAGTAAATTTTCAATCTTTAGGTTTAAAAATTAGTAAACCATAAGTGTCCTCTCTTATTGCTCGTTGTTGCGGCACGCAACCCACTCCCACCTGTCCACCCTTATTACTCATCCCCACATATATCACCCTTATTTCTCCTGTTGCGACGTGCAACCCGATCCCACCTGTCCACCCTTATAACTCCTTGTTGCGGCATGCAACCCACTCTCACTAGACATATCATATCACTTTATTTATGAATGTTTTCACAATTCAGGTCAAAGCCTTTCACAATATTTTTGTCTCAACAATTGTAAACAGAAATCTATACAACTCATAAACTTCATCAATTATAATTTCACAATGAAACAAACCAAAATATATACAATAAAACACTGTCAACCAACTCATCCTTTTTATGTATCACAATGAAACCAAGGGAACAACCAACACTTCCAAAATACTTGAAACAATATTTAACAACAAGTAGACGAAACCAAGTAGTCATGGAGACATCAATGAGCATAAAACAATTAAGCCATGAATCAAATAAATTGGAAACAGGGAAGGGATCATATTCAACAAATAAATTAGTAGTGCATAGATACTCGTCACCTCACCTATACACCACTCACATGAAAATTCACATAGCATTTAAGTTGGGTATTCCTATTCCCTCAAGTCAAGGTTAAACAAAGCACTTACCTCAATCTCACAAGCAATCACTGCTCTAGCACGACTTTTCCTTTAGAATTTGTCTCTAACCCGCTCGAATCTAATCACAATTGTTTCAATGTCATCAATTATTGCTTAAAGCAATAAACTTTATTGAAAAATTATGGCTTTCCTATATTTTGTTATCAAACTACAAAAATCGACCCCGGGCCCGTTTGGTCTATACTCGAGGTTCAGACCAAAACCCGTTTACCCAATCTCCCCCGAGATCGGATATACAATTGGTTTTGGAATCCGACCTCAATTCGAGGTCCAGATCCCCAAATTTCAAAATTCCTAAGTTCTACCCAAAAACCCAAATTTTTTACCATGAAAACTCTAGATTTTTGGTTGAAATCTTGTTAAAAGTTGTTAATGAATAAAAGGAATTAGTTAGAGATTACATACCAATGATTTGGAGAAGTTTGGGTCTTTGGAAAATTGCCTATGGAGGCTTAGGGTTTGAGAGAATTGAAAAAGAGGTGAAACACCCGTCTAAAATCTGATTTAACTGGTTGCGGATCTCGCATTTGGCAGTCATCGCAAATGCGATGAAATCATCGCATTGCGACATTTTGATGTCTCCCAATTGCGGCCAGAAATATCGCATTTGCGAAATCTGAGGCTGGCCCTGGACTTTGCAAATGCGAAGCCTGATCTCGCAAATGCGAGATAAGAGGCCTGCGACACTAGATATCAGATGTGATGAAATTTGTTACTAAGCCTACCCAAAACACACCCGAGCCCTTGGTGCTCCAAACCAAACATGCACTCAAGTCTAAAAGCATCATACGGACTTGCTCATGTGATCAAATCATCAAAATAACATCGAAAACTATAAATTTAACCTCAAAACTCAAGATTTCCTAAAAACACTCAAATTTTCTAACTTTTCAACCGGTCGTCCGAATTACGTCAAACCAACTCTGATTCTCATCAAATTTCACATATAGGACTTAAATATCATTTAAAAAAAATCGGCTCCGGAAAAATACTGGACCGATACCAACAATTACTCATATTATTTTATTTCTTTATTTCTTATAATAACCAGCAAAACAATTTTCTTCAAAAATTGTTTTCTAAGGCTAGGGACCTCAGAATTCAATTCCGGGCAAACGCCCAAGTCCCATATTTTACTACGCGCCTCTCGGGATCATCGGAACACAAATCCAGGTCCGTTTACTAAAAATGTTGATCAAAGTCAACTATAACAAAATTTTAACTCTAAATATTACTATTTCTCATATTTTTACATAAAAGCTTTCCGGTTTCACGTCCGGACTGCGCACAAAAATTAAGGTGATTAAAATTAGTCTTTTCAAGGCTAATAAGCCTAGAATGGAGTCTGAATTCGTAAAATGACCCTCTGGGTCATCACATGAGTGTCCTGCGAGATTGAGGTAAGTGTTTGGCCTAACTTTGACTTGAGGGATTAGGAATCTCCGACTTATATTCTATGTGGAATTGCATGTATGTGGTGTATAGGTGGGGTGACGAGTACCTATGCGCCACCAAATTATCTTTTTATCATGTTCCCTTCCCCGTTTCCAATTTATTATATCCATGTCTTAAGTGTTTCATGATTATAGATGCTTCCACGTCTACTTGTTTTGTCTACTTGTTTTTGTTAGATATTGCTCACTCATTTGAATGTATGAATTATTACCTTGGCTTCATTGAGGTACATTAATGGTTGGACTGATTGTCAGTGTTTCATGATACATTCCGGTTGGTTTTGCTGTGTAGTAATAATTGGTGAAGTTTCTTGATTGTACGCCTTTTCATTTCCATTTGTTGAGACATAAATAATATGAAAGACTTTGATCTAAATTGTGAAACCTTTATTATAAATGGTGAAATGTGATTTTTCTGGTGGGAGTGGGTTGTACGCCGCAACAAGGAGCAATAAGGGTGGACATGTGGGATCGGGCTGACGCCGCAACATGAGGAATAAGGGTGATATATTAAGGAGTAATAAGGTGGACAGGTGGGATCGGGTTTCACGCTGCAACAAGTAGTAATAAGGGAGAATATACATGTGGTTACTGGTTATATGATGGAAAATGGAATACTCACTATTTTATTTTGTTGTTTTCATATTCTGCTCTTGTCGTTATTTAAAATTGTAACTTGGAAATTTTCGTAAGGATTGGTTATAGATGAGATCTGGAAAGATAGCTGAGTTACTAAATTATTTTACTCCAAGATATCGTTTATTTAGTTTAGTATATCCTTTTTGCTTTATTAAACACTGTATACAGGCTATATTATAAATGCCCCGTTGTAGCCTCGTGTCACGACCCAAATCCTAATTAAGGTCGTGATGGGGCCCAACAGCAGGTTAGGCAAGCCAATATTAATTACACTAGGTGTTACCCTTCCCATTTGATTAGACAAGTCAATATTTACCAGTTTAAGACAATTAAACATGATGATAGCTTGATATGAAAATAAAATCATAACAATACATGGCCAAAATAAAGCATATGTATGAATATACAGCCCAAAACCCAAAATATGCACTACGTGTTTGCTAGGAACTAGTGTCACGAGCGCCACGGGCAACTATCTGAGTATACAAAGATAATATATATACAAGTCCAGAGTCTGAATTAAATAGACAGGAAAATGACAAAAGGAAACTTCAGGGTGCTGCCAAGGACCGCCAGGAAGATCAACTCACCGTGAAGTCTAATCAGCGCAAGTCAGTACCTAGCACCGGCCTGATAATCAGGAGTACCGACCTCCGGACCTGTACAGTCAAGTACAAAAGAAGAAGAAGTGCAGCATAAGTACATAAATAAATATGTACCCAGTGAGTATCCCATCTAAACTCGAAGGAGTAGTGACGAGAGGTCGACTAGATACTCACTAAGGTCCAGCAATATAATATAAAAAGAGATATGGCTAAAGCAGTAGGCATGTGAAGTAGAAATTAACAAGTACATAGGCAAATAATGTAATCCAGGTAACAATTGAAAATGAACTGCAAGTGCAAAATCCTCCGTTTACACAATACCTATCAATCCTACTATAAGTGACTCAGACTCAAGTGATAAAACAATACCAGAACAAGACAACCGGCCGGAGTCGTAAGGGTGGTCATAAGGACTCAGGTCATAAGCTAACCCACGATCGCAAATCATACCTGCGACTCGCGTGCTGACTCAATAGTAATAAGCTGACCCACGATCGCGCATCCAGTCTGCGACTCGTGTGCTGACTCGATAATGATAAGCTACCCACGATCGCGAATCATACCTGCGACTCGTGTGTTGACTCGGTAATGATAAGCTACCCACGATCACGAATCATACCTGTGACTCGTGTGCTGATTCGATAATGATAATTTATAAGCTGACCCACGATCGCGCCTCCAGTCTGCGACTCGTGTGCTTACTCGATAACAAGTGCATATTCATATATAGGTTTATATGTGTACCGACTCAACAGTGAACCCAACAGGACCGTGCCAATACCACTATAGCCAACTGGGATTGAAATCATAATATTTCACCTTTCCATTTCATCTCAACAACAATCATAACTTACAATACATACAAGGTACAAATAAGGCACATAGAGGCATGCTCGTGAGTCCTAAAGCTACCCGACATAGCAATATAGTCGCCACGTACGGACTCTCGTCACTTGGTACATACGCGGCCCTCACAACATGTATACATAACAAATAAGGAACCTATAAGGACATTTCCCCCTTACGAGGTTGGAAAGGAGACTCACCTCGTGACGAAATCACCCCTCGGAGTAAGGATGCGCCCGAATCTCCAAGATCTACCCTCGACGGCTCGCAACTAGCCAAATATAGCGTAACTGAATCAATTTAAGTTCAAAGAAGAAGAATTAACCGATAAACCCAAAATTAGGAATTCTTGAAGGATTTTGGAATTTCGACCCTGGCCCCACACGTTCGGATTTCGAGAATTTTCGAAGGAATCACTTACCCGAAGCCTATGGATCATAATTATGTGATTTATACTTGAATTCATAACAAGAATTGAATAGTTCACCAAATTCCCAAAAATCCCATTTACTACCCCAAATCTAGGTTTTAGAAAGATTTAGTAGTTAATTCCCTTGGTAATATACATATTAGACAAGACAAACGGAGTGAAATTACTCACCTTTGGTGGACTTGGTCGTGGGCAGGTTTTCCCCAAGCTTGAGAGCTCTTTAATGGAGGTTGAGTGAGAAAACGATGAAGGAAATCCGTGTTTTGGGCATTTAAATATGCCTTCCTACATGGGTTTCCGCACCTGCGACCCTGGGACCGCACCTGCGAGGAAATAGCCGCACCTGCGAAAAATGGCTGGGGGAGCTGGGTTCGTACCTGCGGAGTTGGGGGCCGCACCTGTGGTCCCGCTCCCTCAAAAAATGGTTTGCACCTGCGGAAGTTGCGCACCTGCGAGGCTGGGACCGCTGGAGCGGTCCCGCACCTGCGGCTGGGCAACCGCAGCTGCGGTCACACTAGCTACAGCTGCACCAGCAGTGTTTTTAGCTGGTTTTTGGCCTCGTGCGAGGTCGGGAGGCACCTGGGCCTACCCAAGCCCCCGTCCAAATATACCTACAAGTCCCAAATCATTATACGGACTTGCTCGAGTCCACGGAACACTCAAAACAACGCTAAAACTCAAAATCACCTCCCCAAACCCCTGAATTCATAACTTAAGACTTTCAAACTCTAGATTTCCATAACGATGCGCCGAACCGACCTATTCAACTCGGAATGACTTCAAATTTTGCAGACAAGTCATAAATGACATATCGAACCTATTCCCGATCCTGGAATTCCGTTCGGACCACGATAGCATAAAATCACGTTCCAATCAAAATTTCAAACTTAAGGAAATCCTGATTTCCATTTCGGGCGCCGAAATGCTCCCGGGTCATCGAAAACCCGAACCGAACATACGCCCAAGTCCGAAATCATCATACGGAGCTACTGGAGCTGTCAGAACTCGATTCCGAGGTCGTTTGCTCAAAGTGTTGACCAAAGTCAAACTTGGCCAAATAGGCCAACCTTAAGGAACCAAGTGTTCCTAAAGCACTCAAACCATTCCTGAATACTGAACCACCCGTCCCCGCGAGTCATAAAGCACGAATAGCCGCTATGGAAGGTTTCATTTAAGGGAACGGGATCCTAATACGCAAAATGACCAGTCGGTTCGTTACATCCTCCCCATCTTAAACAAACGTTCGTCCTCGAACGAGTCTAGAATCGTACGTGGGGGGCTGAATAGCTGTGGATATCTGCTCTGCATGTCCTCATCGGACTCCCAAGTCGCCTCCTCAATTGGTTGGCCCCTCCACCAAACCTTAACCGCAGAAATTGTCTTGGACCTCAACTGGCAGTCCTGTTTATCAATAATAGCTATTGGCTCCTCCTCGTAACCCAACTTCTCTCATCTAACTGAATCGTGTTGTAATCAACTACGTGGTAGAAGTCGGCGTGATACCTCCGAAGCATGGATACGTGGAAAACCGGATGAACTCTTGATAAGGCTGGAGGTAAAGCAAGCTCATAAGCGACCTCTCCGACTCGCCTCAACACCTCGAATTGACCTATAAACCTGGGGCTCAGCTTGCCCTTTCTCCCGAATCTCATGATACCCTTCATCGGCGAAACCTTCAGCATAACATTATCTCCCTCCATAAATGCTACATCACGCGCCCGCTGATCTGCGTAACTCTTCTGTCT
>ML481059.1:18818-37250 GCA_005239535.1 Nicotiana rustica
CTGACTTGAGCTTCTGAAAGCTCGCCTCACACTCGTCAGACCATCGGAACGGGGCATTCTTCTGATTCAATCTAGACAATGGAGCTGCAATAGAAGAGAATCCTTCCACAAATCGTCGATAATAGCCTGCTAGACCCAGAAAACTCCTGATCTCTGAAGCTGAAGTAGGACGCGGCCTACTCTGAACTGCCTCAATCTTCTGCGGATCAACCTTGATACCCTCTCCGGATACCACATGCCCTAGAAATGCCACTGACTCTAACCAAAACTCGCACTTGGAGAACATAGCATATAGCTTCTTCTCTCGCAAGGCCTGAAGCACAACTCTCAAATGTTGCTCGTGCTCACCAAGGCTCCGTGAGTATATCAATATATCATCAATGAAAACAATAACGAAGGAGTCGATAAACGGCCTTAACACCCTATTCATCAGGTCCATAAATGCTACTAGGACATTAGTCAAGCCGAAGGACATCACTAGAAACTCATAATGGCCATATCTGGTGCGAAATGTAGTCTTTGGAACATCAGAAGCCCGAATCTTCAACTGGTGATAACCCGATCTTAGATCAATCTTAGAAAACACCCGAGCACCTTGCAACTGGTCAAACAAATCATCAATGCGCGGCAGAGGATACTTGTTCTTGATGGTCACCTTATTCAACTAACGATAGTCAATGCACATCCGCATAGACCCATCCTTCTTCTTCACAAATAAGACCGTATCACCCGACGGTGACACACTCGGCCTGATGAACCCCTTAGTTAACAACTCCTCAAGCTGCCCCTTCAACTCCTTTAGCTCCTTAGGAGCCATACGATAAGGGGGGATGGAAATAGGCTGAGTATCTGGAGCCAAATCAATACAGAAGTCTATATCTCGATATGGAGGCATGCCTGGAAGATCTGAAGGAAACACATCTGGAAACTCTCGAACAACAGGCATTGAATCAATGGTAGGAGACTCGGCGGTGGTGTCCCGCACAAAAGCAAGGTAAGCTAAGCAACCCTTCTCGACCATGTGCCGAGCCTTCATATAGGAAATGACCCGACTGAATGCACTAACTGAAGAACCCCTCCACTCTAACCTCGGCGGCTCAGGCATGGCTAGTGTAACTATCTTGTCATGGCAATCCAACACAGCAGGATAAGGAGATAGCCAATCCATGCCCAAAATATTCTCGAAATCAACCATATCGAGCAATAACAGGTCGGCTCTGGTATCAAGCCCACAGAAGGTAATCACACAAGATCGGTAGACCCGGTGTACCACCACAGAATCGCCCACATGAGTGGACACATACAAAGGAGAACCCAAGGACTCACGAGGAACATCCAGAAAATGAGCAAATAATGCGGAAACATATGAGCATGTAGACCCTGGATCAAACAACACTGAAGCCTCCCTACCACAGACTGAAATAATACTTGTAATCACGGCGTCTGAGGCCATTGCGTCTGATCTGGCTAGAATAGCATAGAATCTGGTTGTAGCACTTGAAGACTGAGCTCCCCCAGAACGAGTTGCAGCTGTCTGACCCCCTCCTGACTGGCCTCCCCCTCTAGGACGACCCTGCCAACCTGACCCCCACCCCTAGGTGGTCGAACTGCTGGTGCTGAAATCATAGGCTAGTGACTCTGCTGCACGGCCTTTCCCCGATAATGGGGGCAATCCCTCCTCACGTGGCCTAAGTCCCCACACACGTAGCATCTCAAATGTGACATATCCTGCTGTTCTGTGGAGTAAGAGTCCTGAATGGCCGGAGTGCGATGAGAATCACCTGACACAGCACTGAAATAGGAACCGGAGGATCTCTAATGGCTGGAGTAACCACTGGATGAACTGTGGATGGCTGGAGGACGGTAGGAGCGCTCTGGCATGGCGCTGAACTGAGGCCTCACTGGAACACCCCTGGGAGGTAGTGGAGGTGATGTATATGAAGGTCTACTGAACTGACCGCCTCCGAACTGACCCCTGCCCCTAGCTGGAGCACCCCTGAAGTCACTTGAGAATCTGGCCCTCTTGTCCTGCTGACCCTGCAGACCCTGCTCCCTGCTCCTCAGTCGATAAACCTCAATCCGTCGAGCTATCTCGACTACAAGTTGGTACGGGGTACCCATCTCTACCTCTCTGGCCATAGAGGTCCTGACACCTGGATGTAAGCCTGCCATGAACCGCCGCACCCTCTCGGCATCAGTGGGAAATATCATGAAAGCATGGCGGGATAACTCTGAAAACCTCGCCTTATAATCCGTCACAAACATCTGCCCTTGCTCTAACCACTCAAACTGACCCCGAAGCTCCTCCCTCTCAGACGGCGGAAGGTATCTATCCAGAAATAGCTGAATAAACTAGCTCCACGTGACAGGAGAAAAATCCGCTGGCCTGCTAAGAACATATGACTGCCACCAGCGGCGAGCTCGACCCTCAAGCTGGAATGTAGTGAATTCTACCTCGTGCGACTCTAATATCCTTATATTGTGTATTATGTCCCTGCACCTGTCAATGAAATCCTGAGCATCCTCGCCCCGCTCACCCCCGAAGACTGGAGGGCGAATCCGGGTCCATCTATCTAGCATCTTCTGTTGTCCGCCATCTGCAATTGGCCTGGGATCTAGATGTGCTACTATAGGCTGAACTCCACCCATGGGCAGTGTACCCGGAGTGTGATGTGTTGCTGCCTATCCGGTGGCCTGAGCGGTAGGGGTCTGAACTCCCCCTCCCACCTTGGAAGTGGCAGGATCTACTGGAAGTACGCCTACCTGGGACATGGTGTCCATGAATCTCAACATGTTGCCCATGACCTCCTGGAAGCCTGGTGCCATTATAAAGTCCGCTGGAGCAGGAGCAATGGGAGGCAACTCATCCCGCTCCTCGATAATAGGATCCTCAAGTGGTGCAACTGGTACGACTCTGGGATGCCCTCGTCCCCGTCTCAAGCAGATGCCCTACCCCTGCCCCTACCACAGCCTCGCGCGACGGGGGTAGCAGCCTCTCCCGGATCAGGAACATGAGAAGCACGCGTCCTCACCATCTGTGAGAGAGTAGAAGATCAATTTTCAGTACATCATCGGTTGCACGATAGGATATGAACAAAGAGGAGTTTCTTAACACCCTATAGCCTCCTGAAGATAAGTACAGACGTCTTCGTACCGATCCGCAAGACTCTACTGGGTCTGCCCGTGACTCATGAGACTACGTGAACCTAAGGCTCTGATACCACCTTGTCACTACCCAAATCCTAATTTAGGTCGCGATGGGGCCCAACAGTGGGGTTAGGCAAGCCAATATGAATTACACTAGGTGTTACCCTTCCCATTTGATTAGAAAAGTCAATATTTACCAGTTTAAGACAATTAAACATAATGATAGCTTGATATGAAAATAAAATCATAACAATACATGGCCAAAATAAAGCATATGTATGAATATACAGCCCAAAACCCAAAAAATGCACTACGTGTGTGCCAGGAACTAGTGTCACAAGCGTCATTGGCAACTATCTGATTATCCAAAGATAATATATATACAAGTCCACAGTCTGAATGAAATAGACGGAAAAATGACAAAAGGAAACTTCAGGGTGCTGCCAAGGACCGCCAGGAAGAGCAGCTCACCATGAAGTCTAATCAGCACAAGTCATTACCTAGCACCGGCCTGATAATCAGGAGTACCGACCTCCGGACATGTACAGTCATGTACAGAAGAAGAAGAAGTGCAACATGAGTACATAAATAAATATGTACCCAGTGAGTATCCCGTCTAAACTCGAATGAGTAGTGGCGAGAGGTCGACTAGATACTCACTAAGGTCCAGCAATATAATATAAAAAGAAATATGGCTAAAGCAGTAGGCATGTGAAGTAGAAATCAACAAGTACATAGGCAAATAATGTAATGCAGGTAACAATTGAAAATGAACTGCAAGTGCCAAATCCTCCGGTTACACAATACCTGTCAATCCTACTATAAGTGACTCAGACTCCAGTGATAAAACAATACCAGAACAAGACAACCGACCGGAGTCATAAGGGTGGTAATAAGGACAGAGGTCATAAGCTAACCCACGATAGCGAATCATACAAGCGACTCGCGTGCTGACTCAATAGTAATAAGCTGACCCACGATCGCGCATCCAGTCTGCGACTCGTGTGCTGACTTGATAATGATAAGCTACCCACGATCGCGCATCATGCCTGCCACTTGTGTGTTTACTCAATAATTATAAGCTACCCACGATCGCGAATCATACCTGCGACTCGTGTGCTGACTCGATAATGATAAGCTACCCACGATCGCGAATCATACCTGCGACTCGTGTGCTGACTTGATAATGATAAGCTACCCCCGATCGCGAATCTTACCTGCGACTTGTATGTTGACTCGATAATGATAATATATAAGCTGACCCATGATCGCGCCTCCAGTCTGCGACTCGTGTGCTGACTCGATAACAAGTGCATATTCATATATAGGTTTATATGTGTACCGACTCAACAGTGAACCCAACAGGACCGTGCCAATACCACTGTAGCCAACTGGGATTGAAATCATAATATTTCACCTTTCCATGTCATCTCAACAACAATCACAACTTACAATACATACAAGGTACAAATAAGGCACATAAAGGCATGCTCGTGAGTCCTAAAGCTACCCGACATAGCAATATAATCGCCACGTACGGACTCTCATCCCTTGGTACGTACGCGCCCCCACAACATGTATACATAACAAATAAGGAACCTATGGGGACATTTTCCCCTTACGAGGTTGTAAAGGAGACTCACCTTGTGAAGAAATCACCCCTCGGATCAAGGATGCGCCCGAATCTCCGAAATCTACCCTCGACGGATCGCAACTAGCCAAATATAGCATAATTGAATCAATTTAATTTCAAAGAAGACGAATTAACCGATAAACCCAAAATTAGGCATTCTTGAAGGATTTTGGAATTTCGACCCTGGCCCCACACGTTCGGATTTTGAGAATTTCCGAAGGAATGACTTACCCGAAGCCTATGGATCATAATTATGTGATTTATACTTGAATTCATAACAAGAATTTAATAATTCACAAAATTCCCAAATATCCCATTTACTACCCCAAATCTAGGTTTTACTAAGATTTAGTAGTTAATTCCCTTGGTAATTAACATATTAGACTAAACAAACGGAGTGAAATTACTCACCTTTGGTGTACTTGGTCGTGGGCAGGTTTTCCCCAAGCTTGAGAGGTCTTTGATGAGGTTAAGTGAGAAAAAGATGAAGGTAATCCGTGTTTTGGGCATTTAAATATGCCTGCCTATAGGGGTTTCCGCACCTGCGACCCTGGGACCGCACCTGCGAGGAAATGGCCGCACCTGCGAAAAATAGTCGAGGGAGCTGGGTTCGCACCTGCGGAGTTGGGGGGCGCACCTGCGGTCCCGCTCCTGTGGAAAATGGTCCGCACATGCGGAAGTTGCGCACCTACGAGGCTGGGACCGCAGGAGTGGTCGCGCACCTGCGGCTGGGCAACCGCACATGTGGTCACACAAGCTACAGCTGCACCAGTAGTGATTTTAACTGGTTTTTGGCCTCGTACGGGGTTCAGGAGGCACGTAGGCCCACCCGAGCCCCCGTCCAAATATACCAACAAGTCCCAAATCATTTTACGGAGTTGCTCGAGCCCAAGGAACACTAAAAACAACGCTAAAACTCAAAATCACCTCCCAAAACCCCTGAATTCATAACTTAAGACTTTCAAACTCTAGATTTTCATAACGATGCGCCGAACCGACCTATACAACTCGGAATGACTTCAAATTTTGTAGACAAGTCATAAATGACATATCGGAGCTATTCCTGGTCCCGAAATTCCGTTTGGACCTCGATAGCATAAAATCACGTTCCACTCCAAATTTCAAACTTAAGGAAATCCTTATTTCCATTTCGGGCGCCGAAATGCTCCCGGGTCATCGATAACCCGAGCAGAACATACTCCCAAGTTAGAAATCGTCATATGGAGCTACTGGAGCTGTCAAAACTCGATTCCGAGGTCGTTTGCTCAAAGTGTTGACCGAAGGCAAACTTTGCCAAATAGGCCAATCTTAAGGAACCAAGTGTTCCTAAAGCACTCAAACCATTCCCGAATCCTGAACCACCCATCCCCGCGAGTCATAAAGTACGAATAGCCACTATGGAAGGTTTCATTTAAGGGAACGGGATCCTAATGCGCAAAACGACTGGTCGGGTCGTTACACCTCGTCACTACCTTGCCGAGATTAGGCTTGGCACTTACCAGTACATGGGGTCGGTTGTACTAATACTGCACTCTGCACTTCTTATGCAGATCCAGGTTCCGGTCAGAGCTAATTTTGAGTAGTAGCTAATTATTCGCATGGAGACACGAGGTAGATCTGCTGGCGTCCGCAGATTCATGGAGTCTTCTCCACATTATTTAGTTACTGTTTTATTTCATTCAAAACAGATATAAATATTTTCTTTGAGCCAAATACTTATAGTAAACTCTTATTAGTTCGTGAATTGTTACTCCAAACCCTGGGTAGTTAGATATTAGTATTAGTTTCGAGTTTCGTTTCATCATGTCATACATTATTATTGATTCATTTATTGGATAATATTAGACTTAGTACATGTTCCAAGTGTTTTAAATGGTTAATCCCTCTAACATTGGTTTGCCTAGAAAAAGTGGTGTTAGGCGTCATCATGATCCCAAAGGCTAGAAATTTGGGTCGTCACAACTAAAACCCATGGCAGAAAAATCCTAAGGTTCCTGCGAGCATCATTTTAATTTTGTAAGGAACTCTATTTCTAAAAATTTAAAAAATATTTGCAAACTTTAGCAACACAACATGCAATAAAAAGCAAACTATCGTGCACGACTTTTAACCAATATGAAGCATTGGCTAAAGAGCCCTAATTAATCACAAAAGTTTGAACGAAAATAAGATGAAAAGGAGAAGATGAGAAGCTTCACCAGAATATTTTGCTCCTACAACTGACACAATCAAACCTGAAATTTCATAACCCGTGGATTATGAAGCGCTGCAGAGAAGTAATGAGGCTTTTTGGTTATCTGTATTGAACGGAACGGCTAAACTGTTTGTTTTAGTTAGTTGTGACTTTTGGAATTTCACAGGAGTATTATGTTTAATGAAATAATTTAGAAAAAAGTCAAAAAAATGACAGAAAAGATAAATATAATTAGGCTTTAGAGAGGTGCGAAGTCAATCCTTCGTTTCCCTATTTTATAGATAGATATATATGTGGTAGATATTCATATTGAATACTACAACCAGCAATTAAATCTTTTTGCATACATAAATATTGTAATTATATATTAGTATTATCTAATGGACATCAATGGTACTTATATCAAATACTACAACTATAACAATACGACCGGTCATTTTGAGCATTTTCACTTCGCTCAATAGTTTACGGTCATGAGTAGCTCTGTATGATGTATTATGACTTATGTGAATCGTCGATTTTGATTTTCAGGCTATTCGGAATCGGTTTGGAAAAATTAATTTCATTGTTCAAGCTTTAAGTTGAAAAAGTTAACCAAGTTTGACTTTTTATGAATTTGACCCCGGAACGGAGTTTTGATGGTTTCGTTAGGTCCGGATTGTAGTCTTGGACTCGGGCGTATGCCCGTATGTGCCTTTGGATGTTTCCAAAAGGTCTCGACACAAGTTGGCAAAAATTAGAAATTTGAAGGTTTGGAAAGTTCATAAGTTTGATCGGAAGTTCACTTTGAGGATATCGGATTCGGATTCGGATTGTGGTTCCGGGCATTGGAATAACTTTGTCATGTCATTTGGAACTTCTGTGCAAAACTTGGGTTCATTCCGGAATGATTTGATATGTTTCAGTACGAGTTATGGAATTGAAAGTTCAAAGTTCATGTAAGTATGATTTGAGGTGCGATTCGTCATTTCGATGTTACATGTGTTTTGAGGCCTCGATTAAGTCTGTGTTATGTTATGGGACTTGTTCGTATGTGAACGGGGTCCCGAGGGGCTGAGGTGAGTTTCAGATAGGTTTGAGTTGTGTTGCGCTCGTTTTTTATGTTTCAACGTCGTTTCTTCAAGCATAAATGGTACCATATTAAGCAATTGACCTCTAATTTCTGTTTTGATTGAAGCATTAGATTCATATCGTAATTATGGAGCCATAGAAAAAAGAATCATTGAATTTGGACATCATATGAGGGAGTTATGCTCATTTTAGTGTCAGAGAAGATATTTGATGTTGGTGCTTCGAAGATGCAAAGTTGGGTCCACATCTGCGACCCCGCAGGTGCGAAAAATGATCCGCGAAAGCGGAAATGATAGCTGGAAAGCGCAGGTGTAGAGTTTTTGTCGCAAAAGCGAAAATCCCTGTGTATAAAAAATCTGATTGCGTTCTTTTGGTATTTTGAGCATATCTTGAGTTCTAGAACTCCAATTGAGGTGATTTTTGGGGTGTTCTTCTCGTCTTTTCACGGGGTCAGTGTCCAACTACAATTTTATATACTAATATTATCACATAAGTTCAATTTTTTATTAATCCATATTTTTATTGGAGAATTGGGATTTTATCAACAACTTTTCTATAGTGAATACTTGAGTTTTAAACATTGATTCAGAGTATTAAAATTAGTATGGTTAGACTCGTAATTGAACGGGTTGTCGGATTTTGTGAGTTTCGTCGGGTTCCGAGGTGCATCCCAGGTTTGATTTTTGGGTCGATTCTAGGATTTTGATTAAAGATTCGATTTTTTAATTGGGTTTGTTTCCTTTGGCATTAATTGATATATTTGAGTTGTTTTTTGCTAGTTTCAAGCCATTCAGAGGCATACGCACTGGGTGGCATTTTTGGAGCATTGCTTGGCTTGCTCGGTATTGGAATTGGCATGTTCGAGGTAACTCTTCTGAACATAGTGTTGAGGGCATGAAACCCCGATATGTGATTGATATTAAGGTGACGCACGTGCTAGGTGAAGGGAGTGTGGGTGTGCACCTTGTGAATTATGACTCCATTGTTTCCATGGCACTATATAGTGGCCCTATTTATTTGATATCTGTGTTTCACCATGTGATAAAGTAACTGAGCTGCCAATCATGTTAAATATCATGTTTAGGCTTTATGCCGATATTGTTAGGACCCATAGTGGTTGTTTCTTGCTGTCATCTGACTAATTTCATAAATATGTCGTACTTAGTCATATTCATGCATCATATCATATCTCAGGCTCAGTTGTTGTTTATTGATATATCATATCATTGTTGTCGGGCTAGTTTCATCGAATTGTGAGCCCGTGAGAGAGACTAGAGAGATTGATGGCTAAGTAAGGCTGAGACCCTGATTATGAGTGACAGTTATGGGATCGGGATGCACGCTGCATCATTTATATTGATTTATGCCTGGATCTAACTTATGGTAGAGCTTGGGTTGTAGGAGCCCTTCCGGAGTCTGTACACACCCCTAGTTTAGCGCGGTTGATAATATTGAGGAATGGATCTTCCCGGGACATGGTTCTTGTCTGAAGCATTTATATACTTGAGATGGATCTTCCCCATGGGGCTAGATTGACCTTCCTCGGTACTGCATAACTGATGGTCAATGATGTATATATTTCGGGATGGATCTTGCTTGGGTTGTATGGGCCATATACAGTACCGAGTGGTTGAGCATGATGAGTGGAAACTGTGTGACGGTGAGATTGAGTACTTTGAGAGCGTGAGTACATGATTCATCTCTGGGATACATGGAATTGGCATGCACACAAGACATACAAGCATAGAGATGCATTTTTCTTCATGTTTTACGGTATCACGCTATTCATGAAATTTTACACACATTGATATGTGGGCATAGAGAGGTATTTCACACTTTCTATCTGGAAAGAAATGAAAATCTTATTTATTGTGGAAAGGATATTTATAAAAATTACAATTTTCAAACTTACTAGTATATATGGCATTTTTGGTAAAAGATTTGGGTTTTCACTCAGATACTTGAAAAGCGTGACTATTTTCTGCAACTGTGAATGAGCTGAGTATTTTTTTCTTCTGAGCCCCTTTTATTACTTGTATTATGTTGTTATGAACTGTTGTGGGATATTGGTATTGGACCTGACATTGTCTTAGCTCGTCACTACGTTCAACCTAAGGTTAGGTTTGTTACTTGCTGAGTACATAGGGTCAGTTGTACTCATACTACACTTCTGCACCTTGCGTGGAGATGTTGGCTGGTGATGATGTTGTGTTCGATGGGAGCTGGATTGAAGATGTACATGCATCCCAGTTGTAGCTGCCCCTTTTTCGTGGTAGCTTTAGATCTATAAAACTATGTTTATGTACTTTTCAAACCGACAATGTATTTATTTCATTTCATCTTTGTAGATTCTATTCTTAGAAGCTAATGATATGTACTACCATCCCTCGGGGTAATATATAAGATTCAGATAATTTATTTGCTTTATTGTCTTGTTAAATATTATTGGAAGTGGTTAGTTATTAGTTGGCTTACCTAGTGGTTTGGGTTAGGTGCCATCACGACTAGTGGATATTTTGGTCGTGACAAGGTGGTATCAGAGCTCTAGGTTCATAGGTTCAACAAGTCATGAACATGTGTCTAGTAGAGTCTTGCAGATTGGTATGATGACGTCCACACCTATCTTCGAGAGGTTACAGGACATTTAAGATATATTTCCCATCTTTCTTTCCTTAGCATGTGGCATTGATTGATCTTGAAGCATAACCCTTTGAATTCCTTCCACGCATTCGTATGCGTATGTGAACGCTCGATAGCAGCTGTGCAATGATGGCTTATGATTCAATGGTTGAGGTGTAAGAGGTGATTTTTGCATGCTGATGATGGGCCAGTCTAGAAGACTTGAGGTCAGGTTTTGATGGTAACTTGAGCACGGAGATTTCAGTAGTGTGAGCACGTGCTTTTGGGACGTATATGCCCGGTGGTGTCCCTGTTAGTAGAATTTGGGATTGGATGACTCTGTGGTGAGTATGATGTGACTGCGAGATATGTTCATATTGTTTGAATATGACGAGAGAAGTTTACTTGAGATGTAGAAAGGACTATTGGGTGTTTGGTTTCTGTCTTAATGCGGCATATGATTCCGAGTTATAAGTGTATTAAGGACCTTTCCTGTTGCTTAATGCCAGAACGAATTAGGTTCTCGTGTCTTATTGTTGAGATCAGACTCATGAAGAATAAATGATTCCGTAGTAGTTGTGGTTGTAAAAGGGTATGAAGAGATGTCATATTGAGGCTAAGTAGGTGGTTTATCTCCTACGGGGTGTCCTGAGGTTGTGTGATCCCTATGTTATTTTGTAGGGAGTTCCCTTTTTCCATAGAATTATATGTGTTGCAATTTGAGTTTAGATCGCTTATGGGAGTTGGATTGGATGTTAGTAGGGTGAATGCGAGATTTGCATATGCTTTGAGGTACTATATGGGTTGTGTATGCGAGCTTATGAAGGATTTAGTTTAATTTCAGTCTGGGATTTTGGCAGCTATAGAGTATGAGTATTATAGGTTATTATATGATTTATTCACTAGCTTTGAGCCAAGTGCGGGAGTATGGTATCAACGGGTTGATTGCACGGTTATGTGTTGTATTGATCTCAGTTTGAGGTATACTGGTGAATCAATTATGACTTGCAGAGGTGGAGTACGAGAATGTATCGAGTAATGGAAATTTCTTGATACATGTTGTATTAAACTCAATGGGTATATGGGAATCATGGAATAAATCGAGTTTGTTATTCGTGACGGATGTAGTGTACAGGGAGTAGGGGTCTACTCGGTTTCTTAGAGGTGTGGATTACTTCTTAGGGTCCTCTCGAGAATGGTTCTAATGAATTCAAGAGTTATATGTAGCGATTTGAAATTTTCAAGAATTGTATATGGGCTAGAAACTGGGAGTTACATTGGACGGTGTCGAGACTTGTGGCATTTTTATATCATTTTGAATTATTCATTTCGGTATCAAGGAGGTGAAGGAAACAATTTTTGGTTAACATAAGGTCTCCTTAGAGTGGGTGTCTTGGTTGTGGTGCTTTGGGGCGCTTAAGAGGGAAGTTAACGACTTATGGTCCTCAGGGCGTTGTTGTTTTATACTAAGGTCTCATGTGTGGTGAATTTTGGTTAGGGATCGTGGTGGTCTAGCAAGGAGAAGTATCAATTTGAATGCAATTAGGAAAGGGCTTGGAGAAACAGGACAACTTGGTTATAGGTTAGATCAACACAATAATGGGTATGATTGGTTCTTTGGGTACTTATGACGTGGCTAGTCTCTACAGGTGTTTCGTGGCAATGCTCTTGGGTTTTGGTGACCTCCGTGGCTGGGTTGAGTTAGAGAGATTCTATTTTGATAGCTTGGTTATGTGAAAATGGGTTTCGAAGAGTTCTCAATGGTTTTTACCACTATTCGAGGGGTATATTTCCTACTGGCGTGAAGAGCATGTGGTGTATAATGAATTTCTCCTGGATGAAATCAAATGGAAGGTCCTTGGCTAATTGAGTACGTAGTTTCTTGTGACTCGGAGTGGACTATGAAGTTCTCGTATTATTTTTCATATGATGGCATGGTAGATTCGCTGCGTTGTGTGTGATTGAGATTTACGTGAGCGAGATCACAGTTCAGTTTTGAAGTAAAGGTCATGAAATTCGTAGGAACTATGAATGGTTTTAGATGCATAGTTAAATGATATTACTATTTGGTAAGTCTTGATACGAGTATACTTTTAAGAAGGGGAAATGTGTTTGATTTATGGATACTTCCCCGGTACTGTGGCACTCTCTTGGTTGATCGACTGCTGATATTCGAATTTTGCTATGTGGCACGGAAGAATTTTAGAAGTATTCCTCGTGGGATGTTTGTGTATAAGATATGTGTTAGACATTCTGGTGGTGGGGTTGGGATCAGATATGGTATTTGTGTGTTCTATGGATTTGGAGACTGGGAGTTCTTAGGAGTAGTTTGTTTCATGGTTGTGGACTGTGAAGTCATGGTCGAAGCTAGCCATATAATAATATGTGTTATGATTCAGTCATTGTGGGCTTTCAGAGGTTTATTTATCTATTTGTGAGTGCCCGAAGTTGATTTGGGGGTCCATTGGTAGGTCCAATTAAAATGTGTATTCTAAACCGAGTCGGATTGGTTAGCTCCATAATGCTATTGTTGAGGGATGTGCCATTCGATTGTTGCTGAGCTTATTCATGTTCTGAAATTTTCTGTGAGTTACTCTTCTATGCTACGAGGAGTTGTGATTCGTTGGTTTTAGGCACACATGGTGCGGTTCTATTATGGTCTTATAGCAAAATTTGAGCGAGATAAGTAATTGGGTATTGCATGATTGAGGGCGTATTAGTTATGTTCTTTCGGGTTTTGTGTGGCATTGTGTAATCTGATTCTCCGTGGTTATGGTAATGCACTTTAGGTACTTGATGTCAAATTGCGCGTGGTTATTGATTTTGAGTAGGGTGGCTCAAGGCATATGATATGGACCAGCTTTTGGATGGAGTCGTGCATTGCATCAGAGTTATTTTGCGGTATGAACCTTTATGTTAGAGTCGAGTGATGGTTCTACGGTGTGTGATGGGTTTTTAGCATTGCGTGGTTGTGGTACCCGTTGAGCTTGCAAGACGGTTCTCTTGATTGAGTCATTTTTGCTATTGAGTACATTTGGGTTGTTGCTTATTGGTGAATGGATTGCACGATTCATGGCTCTGGGTAGTATTGGTTTTGCGTATCACTAGAGTAGTTGGTATTCTATAACAAGAAGTTGTCGAATCTAGGATGGGTTCTATCGGATTTGATTCCGTATATTCGGAAAGATAATATCGGAAGTCGGCTTAGTGAATTGGTTATAGTTCTTGTTAAAGGAGAGGGAGCTCCACGACTTGTTGATTTTATGAATGGTTATGATTTTGTGCGTGATCTTTCATTATCGTTAGTGTACGAAGGTTTTAGAATAAGGTTTTGTTAGGTATGAAGTTTATTACCGGGATTGGGTTGTTCTGAGCAGTTAATGTGTTCGGAGATTTTGCTATTGGTATTTGAGTCATGTGGTATATCTGTGATTGTAGCATGGGCTATGGTTGCGGTTTGGTACAGCGTGAAGTTTGCGAGATTCAGATCATATAAGAAATTCCAAATGTTGGAAAATTGGAATCTGTGGATTATGGTCTAGGTTGAATTGAGAGTTTTCAGTTATGCTGTGTTATTGGACCTATATGGGATAGGGTGATGTGGGATCACCCTCGGGTATGTGCATGGTTAGGTTATACGGCTGTTTGGTGGTTTATTGAAGAACCTTTGGCATGTTCAAGGACGAACATATGTTTAAGTGGGGGAGAATGTAACGACCAGACCGTTCATTTTGAGCTTATGCACTTCGCTTGATAGTTTACGGGCATGAGTAGCTCCATATGATGTATTATGACTTATGTGAATCGTCGGTTTTGGTTTTCAGGTTATTCGGAATTTTGAAGAATGAATTTCATTATTCAAGCTTTAAGTTGAAAGAGTTGACCAAGTTTGACTTTTTGTGAATTTTACCCTGGAATAGAGTTTTGATTGTTCCGTTAGGTCCGGATGGTGATTTTGGGCTCAAGCGTATGCCCTGATTTGTATTTGGATGTTTCTAGAAGGTTTCTGCACTATTTGGCAAATATTGGAAATTTGAAGGTTTGAAAGTTTGACCGGAAGTTGACTTTGAGGAGATCACATCACATTGTGGTTCTGGGAATTAGAATAACTTTTTCATGTCAATTTGGACTTGTGTGCAAAATTTGGGTTAAATCGGGGATGATTTGATATATTTCGACACGAGTAATGGAATTGAAAGTTCAAAGTTCATTTATCTATGATTTGAGGTGCGATTCGTCATTCGATGTTGTTCTGCGTATTTTGAGGCCTCGATTAAGTTCGTGTTATGTTATGGGACTTGTTGGTATGTTTGGACAGGGTCCCGAGGGGCTCGGGTGAGTTTCAGATAGGTTTGGTTTGTGTTGCGCTCATTTTTGATATTTTGACGCCGTTTCTTCAAGCACAAATTGTACCACATTAAGTACATGAGCTATAATTTATGATTTCATTGAATCATTAGATCTGTATCGTAATTATGGAGCCATAGAAAAAAGAATCGTTGGATTTGGACATCGTACGAAGGAGCTATGCTCATTTTAGTGTCGGAGAAGAGAGCTGGTGTTGGTGCTTTGCAGATGCGAAGTTGGGTCCGCATCTGTGACCCCGTAGGTGCGAAACATAGTCTGCAATAAGCGGAAATTACAGCTGAAAAGCGCAGGTGCGGAGTTTTTGTCGCAAAAGCTGTAACGACCCGGCTGGTTGTTTCGTGAGATTAGCCACGTTTCCTCTGTTTCATCTTTTTCATGTGTTATTTAACCTAATTATGTTGTGTTGGGTCGGTCGGTTCGGGTTCGGAGTGGTCGTGGTGAGAATTGAGACACTTAGTCTCTTAAAAGAGCTTAATAGTTGAAAAGTCATGGGAATTGACTTATAGGTAAACGACCTCAGAATGTTGATTTTATATCTCGGATAGCTTCGTTAGGTGATTTGGGACTTATGAGTGTGTTTGGAATGTGATTTTGAGGTCTGTAGTAGAATTAGGCTTGAATTAGCAAAATTGAGTTTTCGGCTATTTCTGGTCAGCAGTGGAAAATTAGCTATCAGGGTCAGAATGGAATTCCGAAACTTGGAACAAGTTCGTAGGGTCATTTTGGATGTGTGTACAAATTTTCAGGTCAATCAGGCGTGTTTTGGATGGTTTCGGCATCTTTGGCGAAATTTGGTTCAAAGTTCATAGGCTTGAATTCGAGGTGAATTTGGTGTTTTTGCATTGTTTTGGGTGTTTCGAAGGCTCGAATGAGTTTGAATGAGGTTGTGGGAGGTATTGGCATGTTTGGTTGAGGTCCCGAGGGCCTCGGGTGAGTTTCGAGTAGTTAACGGATCAATTTTTCGACTTGGGTGATGGCAGATTTTTCTGGTGTTTGGGTTCTGGGTTTTTTCTACACGATCGCGTAGGTATTCTTGCGATCGTGTAGGCTTAGCGTAGGGGGCTGGGTGAGTTGTGCTATGCATCGCAGATGGGAGAATGCGATCGCGTGAGTGGGTAGCCTTTGAGCTTCGCGAACGCGTGGCCTAGTTTGCATTCGCGTAGAAGAACGAGTGAGGCTGAGATAGTTACGCTCCGCGATCGCGTGTAGAGGTATACAAAACGCGTGGGGTGGAGTTTCACAGAATCGTGATCGCGTGTTGATGTCTGCGATCGCGTAGGGTAAGCTTGGGCAGTGATATTTTCTGTTCTTCGCGATCGCGTGGGTATTTCCGCGATCGCAGTGAATAAAATACCTGGGCAGAAACTTTATGTTCAAAAATAAGGGCTTAGTCCATATTTTCAAAAACCCATTAGGGAGCTCAGGATAAGGTGAAATTTGAAGCGATATTCAATGGAGTTCTTGGGGTAAGTATTCTTCAATCATATTTGGGTTAATTCCATGATTTAGTCTTGATTGCATCATTTTATTTGAGGAATTAGAGTGGAAATTGGGGAGAAATGGGAGGAAAGTTTGGGAATCTCTTTTGATGATTTGAGTGGGCAATTGAGGTCGGATTTTGATGAATTTGATATGGGTAAAATCATGAGGGAAGAATTCTGAGACGTGGGCTCGAGGGTCGGGTTTGGCCAATTTCGGGATTTTTAGGTAATTTTGATAATTTTCGAATTGGCTTCGTTCCCTGGCATCTAATAATGATATACATCTGGTTTTTGGTAGATTTGGAGTAATCGGAGGCCAAGTCTAGAGGCAAAGGCACTGTCGGCTAGGATTTTAGCCGGTTTTGAGGTAAGTAACGTTTCCAAACTTGGTTCTGAGGGTTCGAAACACCAAACTATATGATAATATGACTATAGTTGAGGTGACGCACATGTCAAATGATGGGCGTGAGAGCGTGCACCATGTAATTTTGTGGCTTGGCTCATCCCATGGCACCGTATAGTAGCTATTACGGATTGATCTCCGCACTTCTATTATGTGATAGATGTGAACATGTTAGAAATCATGTTAAGTATAAATGTTAAGGCTTCGCGCCGAAAATGCTGAGACCCGAGGGGTCGTATATTACTGTCTCATTTTGTGATTATTTGATTTCATATACTCAGTCCTGTTATAGCATATCATTTCATGACTCAGTCTTAGTAATTTTTAATTATATGCATATTTATCATTGGTTCGGGCCGATTTATACATCTGTCAGCCATATGAGTGAGACTGGAGAGTAATGACTGAGTGAGACTGAGAGCCTCTTATTGAGATAGTTATGAGATCGGACTACACAACGTAGCGATACTCGTACCATGCCTTCGTTGGATTGATATAGCGCTTGGGCTTATAAGAGCCCCTCTGGAGTCTTTACACCCCCAGTGAGCGCATTGATATTGAAGGATGCATCTTCCCTGGACATGAATCTTGTCCAAAGTTGATGATATGTGGGGGATGGATCGTCCCTAGACATTGATCTTGTCTGAGTGTTGTATTCCAGAGATGGATATTTCTCTATGGGGGCTGGATTAGCCTTTTTCCTAAGTACCGAGTGACTACGGTCACCAATGACTATGTACATTCCGGGATGGACCTTCCCTGGGCCTGAGAGCCATATACGGTACTGAGTGGACTGTTGTGTGAGGGTTGTGAGCACTATGTTCATTTCCACACTGGTTTCATATATTTACATGATGGCATGTAAAGTATACTTGGCATACCTGGCATATCTTGTTCATTTTCTGATAAACTGTTAGCTTGTCTAATTTCTGTATGTTGTCTATTGTAAATTCTGAGGGTTAGTCCGTCACTACTTCTCAGCCCATAATTTGGGTTCGTTACTTCGAAGTTGGTGTACTCACGTTACCCCTTGCACCTTATGTGCAGATCCAGGTACATCGGGTCCCCGGTAGTGGTTGTTGAGCAGCTGTCAGAGTTTCATCGGAGTCGTCGAGGTTGTAGCTGGCGATCGCGACCTCGTCTTCTCCTTCTTTTTCTTCTTGTTGCACTTTTACTATTACAGACTATGTTGTCTATTTCCCTATTTTTGACATTTTTACATTTTAGTTGCTCGTGACTGAGTGACACTAGATTTGGGGTTTGAATTTATTTCTAAATTGTACTTTAAATGGTGTTGGACTCTCAGAAGTGTTATAATCGGTATTTGCTTCTAAATATATAAAATTTTCCGAAAAATAAACTTAAATTCAACGAAATGTGTTGCTTGACTGATTCCACGACAGCCGCCATCACGACTAAGTATTTGGGGTCGTGACAAGTTGGTATCAGAGCCCTAGGTTTAATAGGTCTCACCAGTCATGAGCAGGTTTAGTAGTCTTGCGGATCGGTACGGAGA
>ML481061.1:0-10136 GCA_005239535.1 Nicotiana rustica
TATATATATATATATATATGTTTACCATCATTTTATTATTTCTTTACGTAATATTTTCAAAAATAAAAAAATTATGAAATATAAAAAAATAACCATCTCAAATTCAAACAATTCCTATCATTCTATTTTCTAAATTGGGACGCAGTTTCAAAAAATTGTGCTATGCTTTCAAACTTAAAATAACTGCACTCAATTCAGATATTAATCATAGAAAAATATTTTCTTAGTTGTTTGAACACATTATATCTAAATGTTGAAGTAATATTTTCACTGAAATTTTATTTCTTATGTAAAGTTTATGTGATGACCCAAAAGGTCATCCCTTGTTTTATAAGTCAAAATTGTGTTCCGAGGCCTTGAAAATCTCCCTTTGTCTCACGTCGTTTTGCGTGCGCAGTCCGGGCGTATACCCAGAAAGCTTTATATGAAATTGAGAAAAACAATGCTAATTTTGCCTTTAAAATTGAATTTAAGTTGACTTCGGTCAACACTTAGGGTAAACGGACCCGGACCCGTGATTTGACGGTCTCGAAGGATCCGTAGGAAAATATGGGACTTGGGCGTATGCCCCGAATTGAATTCCGAGGTCCCAAGACCGAAAAATGAATTTTTGAAAGAAATTGTTTTACTGAAAATATAAGAGTTTTTTGGAAATTTGGCTATATTTGAAATTGGTGGTATAGAGCCCATATTTTGGTTACGGATCCTGGTACATTTAATATGATAATTGAGTTGTGCCTGTAAAATTTGGTAAGAAACGGAGGTCATTTGACGTGATTCGGACCCGTAGTTGTGAAATTTGAAACTTTGAAAGTTTTGAGATTTTTCTTTGATTTCTATGCTAAATTCATTGTTTAAGATGTTATTTTCGCGATTTAATCGCACGAGTAAGTCCGTAGGATATTTTTAAGGTTGTGTACATGTTTGGTTTGGAGCCTCGAGGGCTCGGGTGAGTTTCGGATAGGCGTCAGAGTGTTTTTGGACTTAGAAAAATATGATACAGTTGATGTTTGCTGATGTCCAGGTATTTGTCCTATGCGAACGCGTGGTAACCCACGCGAACGCGAAGAGGAAATGGGGAAGGGGATGGGTTTACCTTATGCGAACGCGGGGCGGGGCCTGGGTCGCAAACGTGGAGCAGCGGGGGGATTGCTCTACGCGAACGCGCGTGGCCACACGCGAACACGTAGCATAATGGGACCCGGGGGAGGGGAGTATGGATACCCTATGCGAACCCGGCCAAAGGCACGCGAACGTGTAGGCCGGGGGGATTGAGCCTACGCGAACGCGTGGGGTATCTCGCAAACGCGAAAGCCAATAAGGCCACTGCTACGCGAACGCGACAGACCTCACGCGAATGCGTAGAAAGTCTGTCCAGCTTTGTAAAACAGTTGCAAAAACGAGATTTTAGCCATAACTTCATATTTTCAAAACCAAAGGAAGCTTAGGGGAGATTTTTGAAGAGGGATTTCACCACAAAATCATAGGTATGTGTTCTTAGACTCATTCCCTTTAATTTCCATTAACACCCATTAGATTTCTAGGCCTAAATCTTGTTCTTTGAGGGTAGAAATTAGGGATTTTAGGAGAATTAAGGATTTTACAAATTTGAGGATTTAGACCTCGATTTGGGGTCGTATTCTGAAACTAATTACATATTCGGGCTCGTGGGTGAATGGGTGATCGGGTTTTGGTCCGAACCTCGTGTTTTGACCAAGCAGGCCTGGGGTCGATTTTTTGACTTTTTGGGAAGAATGATAGAAAACTCATAATTAAGTATTGGGGTTGAATTATTTAGCGCTTATTGATATTATTAAGCTGATTATGTCTAGATACAATTGAATTGGAGGCGAATTCTAAAGAAAAAGCGGTAATTGAGGCTTGAGTTTGGTCGTGGAATTCGAGGTAAGTGTTTGGCTTAACCTTAGCTTGAGGGAATAGGCGTTGTGTCCTATTTTCTATGTGTTAGTATCATGTTCAACGTATAGGTGAGGTGACGAGTACCTATACGTTGGTGTCAAGCATGCCCGTGAGTCGAATATTATGATTTATGCGATTTTTCGTTAAGTATTACTTGAGTTTCACTTGATAGTTATCCATGTTGGTGGAAATTCCTTGATGTTGATCATTGTTGAGTATTGGTTCCAGTTGAGAATTTTTATCTGAAGTTATGTACTAAGTGAGATTGGTTATAGATGTTTCCCTTGCCAGGATGGTATTGATTCTACTGTTGGCTCCCTTGCCGGGACGTTATGCCTTTATTATTGTTGTTTATATTATTGATTTTCCTTGCCGGATTGCTGTTATTGATTTGTTTGGGCGAGGAAGAGTATAAAGCACTAAGGGTGATGCCGTGTATGATATTGTGATAAAGTGTAAAAGCACGAAGGGTGATGCCGTTCCATATTATGAAATTAAAAGCACGAAGGGTGATGCCGTGCCGTTTCTATTGATTTATTGTGAGGATGAGAGTAAAAACACGAAGGGTGATGTCGTGCATTTCTATTTATTATTTGGTGAGGATGAGAGTAAAAGCACGAAGGGTGATGTCGTACAATTGTTTTTGTGTTACTATTTCTGTTGTTTAAATTGATATCTAATTTGTTGCTTTACCTCGTTATTTCCATTATTTGATATTTCCTCCCCTCAACATGTTCCCCTTTCCTTTATGCTTAGCTGCTTATTTCTTGTTATTTTTATCGTCTCCGTACATTTATTAAACTGCACAAGTTTATTTGGTTGTCGTGTCCTAGCCTCGTCACTACTTCGCCGAGGTTAGGCTCGACACTTACTCAGTACATGAGGTCGGTTGTACTGATTCTACACTCTGCACATTTTTTTGTGCAGATCCCAGTACTGGACCCTACAGACCCTAAATCGAGGTTTTTGCCTTCAGTCCAGTGGAGACCCCGAGGTAGTCCTGCAGGCGTCTGTAGGCCTTGGCGTCAACTTCTATCCTATTTCTTTCCTGTCCTTACGTCTTTCTGAGACAGATGTATTATGTTTCATTCAGACCTCTATTTGTATTATTCATAGACAGTCCGTGAAATTGTGACACCAATTCTGGGAGTATTTATTATGGGTTTCGCAATAGTGTTTAAACAAGTTGCTAGACTTTGTTTTATGTTGCACTTTTATTTCCGCTGATTTGTATTTCACCTATTGTTGTTAATGATAAAGGAATAAGGTAAACAATTATTAACTTTGGCTTTCCTAGCAGGTTCAATGTTAGGGGCCATCACGGTCCCGACAGTGGAAAATTCGGGTCGTGACAATTTCTTTCTTTTTTAGTTTTAATACAAATTTAATTTTTAATTTTCATTAGTAAAATTACATATATTAGAAATTTATTTTGTATTTTAGATAATTGTTTTTGATAAATAAGACTTCAATTTCGTTATAGTATCCATAATTTGGGCATTCTAATAATAGTTTTAACAACTTTCTAATTTTAAATTCAATTAGCCTTTCCCATTCATTTCTAACAGTAAATTTTTGATAATTTACTAATTTTAATCTAATATATTGTCTTATTACGTTTTATGTGGCTTTTCATTAACTTGTAACTTTTTGTAATATCAGTATAAACCACTATTCCTTAATATAATAGATAAATACATAATTTTCTAATAGTAAATAAATATTTATTTTGTTTTAAAAATATTGCTCAAAAATTTTAAATTATTTAAAATTTAATAATATTTTAAGTATTGTATATTTAACTTATTTTATTTTCTAAACTTATGATTTATAAAATCCTCACATTATCTCTAATTTATTTCTATTATTCAATTTTGAATCTATAAAGCTTGAGTTACGTGGACTTATCCATATTATGACTTTTCTTATCATAATATAAAAAACTTTCTCATCTAAAATTTAAATAAGTTTTACCCTTTTTCTTTATGATAAAAAAATTGATTTTTTTATTTTTTCTCTATTTTTTCTTTATTTTTGATATTATATTATTCAATACCTAATATTATTACATTGTCATGTGGATTTTTATTAGCTTGTTTAAATTTAATATTTATTTCTACCACAATCATTCTAATAATATAGATAAAAATTTAAAAACTTTCTCAAATTCAAATAAGTTTTATTATTCTATTTTCTAAATTTGACTGAAAATTATGTTATGCTTTCAAACTTAAACTAGATGCACTCAATTCAAATATTAATCACAAAAAAATATTTTTTTAATTGTTTGAACACATTATATCTGAATATTGTAGTAATATTTACGTATAAAATATTCGTTTGCCCGATTTAACAATATTAATATGACATTATTATTCTTGTTATTAAATTATTTTTACTGATTATTTATGTACCTTATATATAATTTATATACTTTATGTAAGATCTTATTTTGCCGCTTGAATTTATTTAATTTTTAAACTCAATAAATCTTTAATATCTTAAGTAAATTTTAATTTTATTTTAACTTACTCCAAAGTATAAATAGTCATAAGTTGTTTCAATCTACGTCTTTCTATATTTTTATTTTTTTCTATTATAATTTTTAATTAATTTTTTACCTCCATATTTGTAGCTACTATAGGAAAACAAAATCTATGGTTGGATCAATATAAATATAGCTACAAATATACTTATAAAGATAAATTTAAATGTGGATATATAGATTAGATTTGTCTAAGATCATTTAGATTAAGTATAAGATTTATTAAACTACTTTCATTAATTATGTTTTCATTTACAATTCAAATTTTTTATGTTGTCTTAAAATTGCCAAGTGGCTTCATTTTAGCTAGCCACTTGGCTTAACCACATGCTTCACTACTCTCCTTTTAATATAATATAGATTTGTATATGGCTAAAAATCGGAGAGCCCGATTTTATGGTCATTATGGTATTTTATAGCTCATCTTCAGAAGGCTCGAGGCACTGCTCGAGGTTCGACCCCGACGGAGCATATCGGGGTTTCCCTATGCTCGGCCTCAGGGCGGTGTAAATCGGAGACTATCATGGACAAGCGGGAAATTCCCAAAAGGCACGTGGTTAGAGTTGACCAGGTCTGCAAGAATAGTACAAGTCCGTACCATGACATTAAATAGCTGTACCAGCTGCATATCTTTGTAATAAATGCATATGTACTATGTTGGGATTCCCCTCCTATATAAAGGGGACCCTTGTCATTTTGTAAAGGGGATGATATTCAATACAATAACAAGAACATTTTCTGCTCTCTAACTCAAACATACTCTCTTGTCTCTCTATTAATTTATTGCTTACATTTATTGTATTTCATTGAATGTTCTTCATTCATTACTCATCATTGATCATAAAGAGCAATCTTCGAGGCCCTTAGAACTGTTAGTTCTCCATCGATCGCCTCAGTCAAGCACATTAGCTCGACCTCGAGGCCCGACTTAGGCCATCTCGAGACCCCGATCTCGCCACTGCTCGGTTTGCTTAGCTCATTGCCCTTAAGCTCTATCTCATTTTCCCTATTCATACTTAACATCTATTGCCTAATAACTAGTATTAAAATAAATCACGTTTTTTAGAACCACACAATCAAATTTAATTGTAATTACCATTTTCAAGGTAAACAGTTAGGCGCCCACCGTGGGGCTAAAAATAATAGTGGTTGTTTTAGTGTTGGTTTACTGAAAAACACAAGTTATTCTTCACACTTTTTCTTGTCCAAGAATCTTTGATTTCATGTCAAAATGTCCAACTCAGTGAATGCACATGAAAACAATGGCTATGAGGACCATGGAGAGAATGGTGTACCTGTTTCAGGCGCCAATGTACCACTGGAAACCCTGAGGACGCACTAGAGCTAAATCCCGACGTAGGCTCGCGCAACGCCCAACATGTCGATATAAACTCCCACACTAACGGGGGTATACGCCAAGAAAATGAACAGGAGGTTCAGAAAACTCCAGCTCGAGAGGAAAGAAAGGTTAGCCTTCACGTCATTTTTGAAATGTTGCAGGCACAACAGTTGGCGATTGCTCAGCTGCAAATCCATAAAAAAACTCCAAGTACAACAACACCGGAAACGCCTCCTCGAGTCGAATAGGCACCAGAGAGGTCGAGCAACAACGGGTCAGCAGCCGACCCCGCTATTATGAATATGCTTGAAGAACTCACGAAAAGGATTGAATCGGGCGAAAAGAAGATAGAAGCTAACAACAATAAGGTGGAGACCTACAATTCAAGGGTCGATCAGATCCCAGGCGCACCCCCAATTCTGAAGGGTGTAGATTCAAAGAAGTTCGTGCAAAGGCCATTCCCATCAAGTGCGGCTCCGAAGCCCATCCCGAAGAAATTCAGAATGCCCGATCTCCCGAAGTACAATGGGACCTCAGACCCCAACAAGCACATCACTGCTTACACTTGTTCCGTAAAAGGAAACGACTTGAAGGAGGACGAGATTGAATCCGTCCTATTGAAAATATTCAGAGAAACATTATCAAAGAGGCCATGATGTGGTATCAAAACCTAGCCCCGAATTCAATAGATTCATTTGCCATGCTGGTAGATTCTTTTATAAAGGCACATGTCGGTTCCATCAAGGTTGCTACAAGGAAATCCGACGTCTTCAAAATCAAGCAGAGAGAAAATTAGATGTTAAGGGAATTTGTATCTCGCTTTCAAATGGAGCGAATGAACTTACCACCGGTCACCGATGATTGGTCAGTGCAGGCCTTCACCCAAGGCCTGAATGAACGAAGTTCAATAGCTTCGAAGCAACTGAAACAGAACTTGGTTGAATATCCTGCCGTCACTTGGGCGGATGTCCATAACCGATGTCAATCAAAGATTAGGGTCGAAGACGACCAACTAGGAGCCCCCCCAGGCTTAGTATATCCTAGCAGGATCCTAGCAAAGGAACCAAGGCCAAACAAGGAAAGGTACCAACCATACACTGAAGATCGAAGAAACGCCCCAAGGCGTAACATACCTCAAAACGCCCGTATGACGGATAGAGGTCAGAATCCTCGGGGACTCGTGAGAAGAGCCGGTTTCGACAGACACACAGGAAACGGTGGAGGCACCCCGATTATCTGAGTACAACTTCAACATTGATGTTTCGGACATCGTATCGGCCATTGGTAAAATCAACAACATCAGGTGGCCAAAACCCATACTATCAGATCCGTTGCAAAGGAACAATAACCTGGTGTGCGAATTTCACGGCACACATGGTCATAGGACCGATGATTGCAGACAGCTTCGAGAGGAAGTAGCCCGACTAATCAACGAAGGGCACCTCCGAGAGTTCCTCAGCGATCGAGCTTCAATTTCGGGAAAGAGAGGCGAACATGAAAAATGAATCAGAAGAGCCACAACATGTCATACACATGATCATTGGAGGAATCGACGTCCCATATGAAGCCATTATCAAACGAACAAAAATATCCATCACCAGGGAAAAGTGAACTCGAGGTTACATAACCGAGGACGCTCTCACATTCAGCGAAGAGGACATCGAGACCCTGTCTCAACCTCATAACGACGCATTGGTAATTTCTTTTCTTGTGAATACGTTTCAAATTAAACGTGTGCTTGTGAATCCAGGTAGCTCGGCCAACATAATCAGGTCGAGGGTGGTGGAGCAGCTCGGACTGCTCGACCAGAGCGTGCCCGCCTCTCGAGTCCTCAACGGATTCAACATGGCGGGAGAGACAACGAAAGGGGAAATCATCCTCCCGGTCAGCGTGGCCGGTACAATCCAAGATACCAGGTTTCATGTCATTGAAGGGGACATGAGGTACAATGCCTTGCTCGAAAGGCCATGGATACACTACGTGAGAGCAGTACCATCAACCCTTCATCAGATGATGAAGTTTCCAATAAAGTATGGAATAAAAATGGTGTACAGGGAGCAACATGCATCAAGGGAGATGTTCGCAGTGCACGACGTGGCACCGACATCGACACCTTCCACATCGAAGGAGCCAAAGGATAAGAAAACAACCAAGTAGCAATCACAAGCTACCTTCTCAGCTACACCCGAATAAATGTGTATAGGACCGTACCACGTCCTCGGAGCAAGCAGTTGAAGAATATCGAGGTTGAAACGCCATCACTGCTAAGGTATAATCGTCTACCTTTTATTTACTTTTTACACTAACCTATGTGCAGGTGTCCGATTAGAAGAATCGAAGCACCCTCTAGCTTGAAGACCTCGGGTTTTAAAGCATGCGTTGCACTCTTTTTCCCTTAGATCGGATTTTATTCCAAATGGGTTTTACCGACGAGGTTTTTAACGAGGCAGCACATATATGCTACCTAAGGAGGACTCAACAAGTATTCAAGGATTCTCTTCAGTCAACCTCGAATACTGGGGGGCATCCCCCTGGGAGATCATCTCCTCGGAGAAGTCAAAATGAGCCAAAGAGGGTCTCGATAGGAGCGTGATGTATTGGGCCAAACGGTCAAACAAACCATGTCCGCGTAGAATAATCAAACCCTCGACGACAAAAATAATGTATACTTGTACCAAGTAATCATAGGAGTATCTTGTTCCCCAAAAGCTTTGCATTTTCAAAAAGTTTGCTATTTTCACAAGAAATGGCTCCAGGGCCAGAAATTTCCCGAACACTCGGGGGATGACATCAAAAACTCGAAGCCGTAAGACCTCATGGCCGGAAGCTTCAAGCTCACAAGCCCTCAATAGAGCAACGTCAAGTTTACAAGGAACGACTCCAGAGCCAAAAACTTTTGATGTCTCGCGGACTGTCGTCGACTGTTACAACGTCGAACTATCAGAAACTCGAGGCCATAAGACCTCAGGGCCGACAACTTTGGGACCGAAAGCCCTCCATGAGGCAACATCAAGAATATAAGACCTCAAGCAAGGAATGAATTATACTTGTACCAAGTAACCAAAGAATCCGTAAGACTTCAAGTAAGGCATGTTCAAATTTATAAGACCTTACAAAAGGCATAATCCCGATATTAAAGTCAAGGCTGTATATTCGAACTTGTAAGACCCCTAAAAAGGCATACCCTCGATATAGATGCCAAGGCTATCTCACTCGGGGACCCAAAGGCTACGTCCAAACACAATGAATACGGTCATAAGGCTACGGCCAAACACAATGACTACGGTCATAAGGCTCCGGCCAAACTAACGCGACTCGGGGACGCCTAATCGTCGCCACAAAATCACAGACCTTCAAATATTTTGAAAATACTTCGAAAAGAACCGGTTAATCAGGCTACCCTCGGCATAAGCAAAAGAGCTTCGATCATGTCAGCTCCAAACAATAAAAAGGCTTTGAAACAATTCAACCATCGAGCGAGACCTCCCGAGGTGCTCATTTCTCGTCACATAACGACTCACAATTGAGGTTCTTATCGAACCGTCGAAGAGTCGGACGAACACAAAGAACTTCAAAATATTTAACGAGGGAAAAATATAGCCGATTAGAGGTCATACCGACCCAATACGTAAGAGCCTACGGGCCATCCTAAAATGCCTAAGGGCAAAAGCATAAGAGCATACAGGCCAGCCTAGCAAGCCTCGACCTGGGTTTTTCCACCTCAAAGTCCAAATTTATCGGACTAGCTATCTACAATCAATATCCAAAACAAAAAGGAAGATAGATACAAGAAAATTGGAAGTATCAAAGGATTTTTCATATATATGTATTACAAATATACATTCACAACGCTCCCACATAGAGTCTTATACAAAGGAGAAAAGGAAAGCCTAGTCTACTTTCCCCTCGGGGACTGCGGCTCCATCGACCTCTTCCTCATTGTCTTCGAAATCAGATATTGTTGCCCCTTTTACCCCCTGCATGTTCTCCCCGTATCTGTCTTACTTTCTCATTTCCGTCGATATTCTCCTGTTATTATATAGAATTGCACAGGTACATATATTGTTGTCGATCCTAGCCTCGTCACTACTTCGTCGAGGTTAAGCTCGGCACTTACTCAGTACATGGGGTCGGTTGTACTGATGCTACACCTGCACTTTTTTATGTTGTGCAGACTATGCAGCCGGACCCGACGATCACTGATGGTCGGAGCATCTCATCAGTTCATACAGGAGACATCGAGGTAGACCCGTAGACGTTCGTGGGCCTTGGCGTCACCTTCTACTCTTCACTTTCATCTCTGTCTTACTTTATATTTCAAAGACAGTCCTA
>ML481063.1:2139-12614 GCA_005239535.1 Nicotiana rustica
TAGAGTTCGAGATTTGGCTTTCATGGTAGGAGACCAGGTGTTCCTTCGAGTGTCGCCTATGAAGGGCGTGATGAGATTCGGAAAGAAGGGCAAGTTGAGCCCTAGGTATATTGGTCCATTTGAGATTCTGGACAAGGTAGGAGAGGTGGCCTACAGACTTTCCTTGCCACCACATTTATCAGCAGTACATCTACTGTTTCATGTATCCATGCTCCGGAAGTATATTGCGGATCCATCCCATGTTCTTGACTTCAGCAGTGTCCAGTTGGACAAGGATCTGACTTATGAGGAGGAACCGGTAGCTATATTAGATAGGAAGGTTCGTCAGTTGAGGTCAAAAAGTTATCCTTCGGTCCGTGTTCAGTGGAGAGGTCAGCCTGCCGAGGCAGCTACTTGGGAGTCCGAGTCCGATATGAGGAGTCGTTATCCCCGTCTTTTCTCAGACTCAGGTACTTTTCTATGTCCGTTCGAGGACGAACGTTTGTTTTACAGGTGGAGATTGTGATGACCCAAAAAGTCATCCTAAGTAATTCTAGCTTAATCTGTATTTCGAGGCCCCGAAAGCCTCCGTTAGTCTCACCTCGATATGCGTCCGCAGCCCGGCCGTGTAACCGGGAAGTTTGTATGTTGGAATTTGATGAAAATGGAAATTTTTGATAATTAAATGAATAAAGTTGACTTTGGTCAACATTTTTGGCAAACGGACCCGGACCCGTGATGTGACGGTCTCGTAAGGCCCGTAGGAAAATAGGGGACTTGGGAGTATGCCTGGAATCGAATTTCGAGGTCCCAAGCCCGAGAAATAAATTTTTAAAGAAAATTGTTATCTAGAAATAATAAAGGAATTTGAAAATGAATTATTAAGTGAAAACCGTGTTACCGGGCTCGTATTAAGGTTCCGGAGAACAAGTTTATTATATGTTATTTGTCTTATTGTGAAATTTGGTGTGAAACGGACTTGAAACGACGTGATTCAGATTAAAAATGGGAAATTTAGAAGTTTATGAAGTTTGAGAAAATTCTAAGAGTTTTGAGGTTTGATTCGATGTTCTTGATGATATTTTGGTGATTTAAATGCTTGAATAAGTTCGTAGGATGTTTTGGGACTCATGTGTGTTTTTGGTTTTGAGACCCGAGGGCTCGGGTGAGTTTCGGGTAGCTAACGGGGTTTTAAAGAGTAAAAGATCTGGTGTTTTGGACTGGTTTCTGATGTCTGGTGTGATACCCTTCGCGAACGCGGCCAAGGGCTTGCGAACGCGAAGGGTAATCTACGTGAACGCAGGGGTACGGGCGCAAACGCGGAGCTATGGGGGGAACTGCTCTACGCGAACGCGACCTCCCTCTCGCGAACACGTAGTATTATAGGGTGGGGTCTGGGGTCAGGTAGGTTGTTCTTCGCGAACGCGGGCAGAGGCACCGATCGCGGAAGGTTAGGGAGTCAGACCTATGCGAACGCGGCCCTGGTTTCGCGAATGCATAAGTCCTAGCTGCCAACTCTTCGCGAACGCGGCCAGTGGCCCGCGAACGCGAAGGGTAAATCCCTCCAGTGATTTTAATAACCCAAAAACAGAACCATTTCGGGATTTCTATCATTTTTCACAACTCTTCTTCGTCCCCATCCCACCTAGGCAAATTGTGAAGAACTTTTCGTCCATAGCTCCATAGGTAAGTATTGTTAACATTATTTCCTCTTACTTTCATCAACTAATCACTAGATTCTAGGCCTAAAATCATGGAATCAAAGTAGGAATTAGGGATTTTAGGTAGAGTTGGGTTTTTGAGAATTTTGGGTGATTCAACCTCAATTTGGGGTCGAATCTTAAAACAAATTATATATTCTAACTCGTGGGGTTATGGGTGATCGGNTGATTTATTGAGCCATTATTGATATACTTGGGTTGATTATGTCTAGATAATACCGTTCCGAAGTCGGATTCTAAAGGAAAGACTGTAATTGAGGCTTGACTTGCATTTTTGGAGCCAAGGTAAGTGTTTTGCCTAACCTTTGCTTGAGGGATTAGGTATAGAGTCTTATTTGCTATGTGTAATTCATGTCCAACATATAGGCGGGGTGACAAGTGCCTATATGTTGTGGTCAAGCATGCCCGTGAGTCAATTGTGATTAATCATACCGTATTCTTATTATTCTCTGTACTATGATTAATTGGTGATTTATAAGTGATACCTTGATATTGTTTCATGACATGGAGAGTTATTGTGTTATTTGTTTCGGTTGGGGATTTTACTGTTGAAATTGTATTGTGGATGCGAGGTTGGTTATAGCTGAGTCCCTTGCCGGGACGGTATTTCCATACACTTGAGACTTCTTATTGTTGATTTTCACATTATATTATAGCTTTTATATTATTTATCGCACGAAGGGACATGCCGTGTCAATTGTTTATTATTCATCACACGAGGGGACATGCCGTGTTGACCGTTTATTATTTATCGCACGAGGGGACATGCCGTGCTGATTGTTTATTATTTATCACACGAGGGGACATGCCGTGTTGATCATTGATTATTTATTGCACGAGGGGACATTCCGTGCCGAGTGTTACTATTTACGCATGAGGGGACATTCCGTGCCGAGTGATTGTGAGGTTATGCACGAGGGGACATGCCGTGCCTTTTGCTGTTCATTATCTGTTTGAGAAGTTAAATTCCTGCTTTTACTTTTACTTTTCAGTAATTACCCTGTTCTACCGTGCTAGCATTTTGTTTCCCCTTTTACCCCCAACATGTTCTCCCCGTATCTGTCTTACTTGCTTATTTCTGTCGATATTTTCCTATTATTATATAGAATTGCACAGGTACATATATTGTTGTCGGTCCTAGCCTCGTCACTACTTCGCCGAGGTTAGGCTCGGCACATACTCAGTATATGGGGTCGGTTGTACTGATGCTACACCTGCACTTCTTTATGTTGTGCAGACTCCGCAGCCGGACCCGGTGGTCACTGACGGTCGGAGCATTCCATCAGTTCATACAAGAGACATCGAGGTAGACCCGCAAACGTTTGTGGGCCTTGGTGTCACCTTCTACCCTTCACTTTCAGCTCTGTCTTATCTTATAGTTCAAAGACAGTCATACGTACTTATTTTCAGATCTTTGTTTTAGTATTCTCTTAGAAAGATTGTGAGTATGTGACACCAGTTCTGGGATTTTTATATGGGTTTTATTTCGAAGTTGCTATATTATTTTTGGTAATTTGTTAACCTTCATATTGTGGGCCATCGATGCCTTAGTTATCTTGTTCGCTTTAGTTGTTAATGAGTTTTATTTAGTTCAAACGTTGGCTTGTCTAGCGGGTTCAATGTTAGATGCGGTCATGGCCCGAAGGTGGGATTTCGGGGCGTGACAAAATCCCCCTTTGAAGCTCTCCAAAATCGTCCTAGCCATGAGAAAAAATGGAAGAAAAATGAACCAAGTCCGTTTAAATTAGTACACAGCCCAGGCGTCCGTCTATGCGATCACACTCTTTCAGCCGCGATCGCATAAGCCAAGTCCCAGAAGCCTCAAAACTTACACTGTGCGATCACACATTTAACCCCGCGATCGCATAAGCCATCAACCTGCAGCCTCAACTTTTCTTCCTTCGCGATCGCATTGCACTTCCTACGATCGCATAAGCCAACCCAGCAGCCCCCCAGGTGAACTGTGCGATCGCACCCTCCCTTCTCGCGATCGCATAGACCAAAAAATCCAGCCCTCCAAATTTCTTCTTCGCGATCGCACACTATGGACCGCGATCGCATAACACATTAGTGACACCAGAAAACAGTAGCAGCAGACAGGAAGAAAACGATCCGAAACCACCCCTAAACACACCCGAGGCCCCCAGGCCCCCTTCCAATCACACGACTCAGTCCTATAACATCCCACAGACTTGTCCGAGGCCTCAAATCACATCAAACAACGCCAACATTATGAATCTCACTCAAATTCAAACTTAATGAACTTTGAAATTTCAAACTTCTACATTCGATGCCGAAACCTACCAAATCACGTCCGATTGACCCCAAATTTTGCACACAAGTCATATTCGACATTACGGACCTGCTCCAACTTTCAGAAACGCATTCCGACCCTGATATCAAAATTTCCATTTCCAGTCAGATTTCTCAAAAACCTTCAAATTTCTATCTTTAGCCAAACGACTTCAAAATAACCTACGGACATCCAAATTACTTCCGATCGCGCTCCCAACTCCTGAATCACCATACGAAGCTATTCCCAGATTTGGAATCCCAAACGGACATCAATATCACTGAAATAAACTTCAACCCAGACTTATGAAATTCCTTCTAAAATGCTAACCTCCACAATATGCGCCGAAACGCTCCCGGGTTATCCTAAACCTGATACGGACATATGCCCCAGCCCGAAATCATCATACGAACCTGCTGGAACCTTCAAATCCTAATTCCGAGGTTGTTTACTCAAAATTCCAATCTTAATCAATTCTTCCAACTTAAGGCTTCCGAAATGAGAATTTTCTTTCCAAATTAACTCTGAACTTCCCGAAACTCGATTCCGACCATGCCTATAAGTCATAATGCCTGAAATGAAGCTACTCATGGCCTCAAACTGCCGAACGATGCGCTAGAGCTCAAAACGATCGGTCGGGTCGTTACACAACCAAACATAACACATAGACCCTATTGGCAGGTTCTCTACCCTTTCAATGCAAATATTAGAAAATACCCGCTTCCCCAAGTTCACTCGTACCCAATTGTTTGTTCACAAATTATTACAGACCCAAGAATGAAATAATACAAACTGGAAAATGACAAAACATGGGCTGAAATGAATACAAGCCCACTAAATTGCAATTACAGGCCCAACACAAAAGTAAACCAGGGATATCCCAGGCCTTCAATAGCCTTACTCTCCGAACAAACAGCAGGCTCAAACCACAGGCTCACAAAGTCAATTAGAGTGCACCTGAATTCAGTGCCCCAGGTCCAACAACACACATGGCCCATTTCCAGGCCCACTGAGTAACTTACTTACCCAAGCGGATGCTAAATTGAGATATGCAATTGGCACAATACTCATAAAATAAACCTAAACAAGTAGTTCTTAAAAAGCTTTAACCATCAACAATTTTATCCAAGAAGTATAAATAGGATCATACTAAATGGAAAAGCACACAAGATACATATATGACAAGCTTATATTTAGTAATTCTAGAAACAGAGTTTGATAGTGATAATATTTACCATCATAGGACAATATACCATTTCAATGAGTTTCAAAGTAAAGCATGAACCAGAAACAACCTAAAGACCTTTAGATGATAGTTTAACAAAATCATGAAACATGAAGCATGTAGAGTGTAGTATCTATAGGAAGGTTTTAACATGAGAACCTTGTGAGAATGTGGTGGCAAACAACATAACAACATATTAGTGGGCACAATTTGTCCAACATATCACTTAGTTGATCATGAAACATAACATGATGGACATTAACTATAGCACAAAGATTCTAAAGAACTCACATGTCAATTATAGGATAACAGGACAAGCAGACATTAGGATTCATGTCAGTCAATCCAACATGATACAAAAACAACACCTTGTATTTATCCTAGAATCATATGCTAAGAGTGGAGGATTGACAGGTCAAGAAACACAATTATCAGAGTTACAAAACATGCTTGGCTAGAAATCAAGACAATGCTAAAGCATGGGAGAGTCAAGGATCTGTTTGCATGGAACAAAAGATTACACATGAAGGATCTAGTAGGAATAACTTCATTAAAGTAGACTATGGGAAAAAAGTTTCTACAAAAGTCCCAGAAATTCAAGGCATGAATGTGTACTCATAACAGGTAAAATAGATGACAATCACGGCTAACATGAGCATGGTCAATCAGATAGAACCTAAGAAGGCCAGAAACCATTTGAATCAATTACACAGAGTGAAGGTATACTACACATGATAAAACCTATCATGTTCGATACTAGAGAACATGGAATTGCAGAATATCATTGAGATAATAGAATTACAGAAAGCATACAACAATACAATGCTGGGAATTCTCAAATAACAAAGAAGATTAAGGCATGCTTGTCTAAAAGTTCAAACAGTGTTGGCATGCAGAATACACATACATGAACAAGTAGACGAGTAATAATTAAGGTTGTAGAGAGTCAAGAATGCTAACCAGTTGTGAAGATAAACGAGCAAAAGAGTGAGGAACTTAAAATATCAGTAATGATTCAGTAGTAGCAATTTAAAGAGGATAATGGAACCCCAAATCCCCGATGCTTCAGAGTTCACAAGAGGCGAGAAGGGATCCGAGCAATGATTGCACCGGAGGAGGTCTTTTAATGGTATTATGGCCTTAGTTTTTGGCCGACCAAGAATTCAATAGTTTTAGAAAATATTCAAGGGTAACAGAGTGAGTGAATGAGTAAGTGAGTGAAAGAGGAGAATAGTGAGAGTAATAGTAGTAATAAGGCCCGTTAAAGGGGATTAGGGGAGGGATTTATATAGTAGTAGAAATTGAGCAAACAAACAAGGAAATATAATCAATCAAACACGAAATAAGGAAAGAAGAGCATGCAAAATAAATTTGAATCAATTTAGGAGAAAATTAGGCAAAGCCTAGTTTGACCGGAATCACAAATTGGCCGGAGATTTTGTTAAATCGGGCCCGTGTAATCTTGCCATAGATGTATATAGACGAACAACCGTCCCAATATTACTGAATAGGTCCAATTCCTCTTGATTTGGGAGATAGGTACTTGCCAAAAACCGGGCAAGCACTAAGTAAAACCATATTTATGCAAGAAACAACGATATAATCCCAAAACGTTAAGCAAATCAGTGTAAGAATCCATAAATAGATTGGATTAGGAAAAGAACTAGAGGCGACATCTAGGGTTTGTGAATAGAGGAGAGGATTTAGGGGCGGTGGACGGGTAAAATAAGGGTTAGGGTTTGGGTGAGGTTAATTTAAAAGGGGAGGTTTAATGATGGCCGTTGATCTTGAGAGATCAACGACCAGGATTAAAAATTTGAACGGGGCGGGTCGTGAAGATGGGTACCGACCAGGTTTTAGATTAATGGGTCATTTGGTTTGGGCTGGGGCTATTGGGCTAAGGTACTGGGCCAATTTTGGTCCGAAAATTGGCTTAAAATTGGGCTACCATTTAAATACACAAAATTTATCGAAAATAATTTATAAAAGTAATTAATAAATAAATAAAAATATTATTTATGCTCTAAAATGATTGAAAATAATAATTTATAATTATAAAAATATAAAATGCTATTTTGGCACAAATAATGGAATAAAAGAGCATTTATGTGTGAACATAGGCTATTATTGTAAAAAATTATATTAATAATAAAATATAGATATAATTATATGAAATGATGTAAAAATACTTTAAAACATATCTGTGGGTGTAAAAATAATAAATTTGGATGATTGAGTTATTGAAAATAATTTAAGGGAATAATTAGTAAATATTCAAGTAATTTAAATGCAAGAAAAAGCCCTAAAATTATGAAAATTTATGGAAAAAGCTTGTATAAGTATTGTAAATTATATAATGAATGAATAAAATGACATTTGAAAATATATACAATTTGGAAAAATGTGAGGGCAAAATTGGGTATCAACAACTGCCCCTCTTTACCCGGGAATGATGAAATAGTTGTCGGGTAAAGGAAATGATGACCAATTTTGGCCGAATTGAGTGGGGGAGTGATGTGGTTTGAAAAATGGGGCCGAACCCTGATTCTTGAGTTGCCTACATATCCCTGGTGTTAGGGAACTAGGCCTTGTGTAGTTCTGGATCCAACGGCGAACAAAACCGATGGAGTTGTTATGGAAATGGTCATATGTTTCAAAAAGGTTCTTTTGGGGTAGGACATTGTTGCGAGTAACATGCAATTTTGATGGGGTCATGAATGCAAATTTCGGACGTTACGAGTGTATGAGGCAAATGTTACGGTCGTAGAGTAAAAGGTAGTCAATTACTAGTAGTCGATTACGTCTGAAGCAATCGAAGGATGTGAGTGCTGTGAATGAAAACCAGAGCGAAGATTGTCCCGGTTGTAGAACAGTTAATCCTGAGTTAGCTGAAAAACTTAAAACACGGTGCATGCGAATATACATGGGTTATTGCGAAAAATTAAAGATGATGCAAATTCCCTTTGGACCATGAAGGTTGTCTTTGGACGAGGAGGATGATGTCCTTAGACCATGACTTCCTGGGCCATGAAGGGTATGACAAGGGATTCCCTGGCCATGAAATGGTGTCCTCGGGCCATGAGCATGATGCCTTTGGGCTATGATGCCTTTGAATAATTATATGCAGCTTTGAGAGATCCTCAGGCCATGTAATGGTGTCTTCAGGCTATGAGGATGATGCCTTAAGACTATGATGCCTTCGGATAATGTGACGATGTTTTAGCCCATGAAATGCAACTATGTGGTAATATCAATCACTTGATAAAGGAAACAGGTGATGCTTAGTCATATGCGAGAACGATACAAGACAAGGCTTGGTCTCGTGTGAGATGAGGGTAGTGCTTAGCCTGATGCGAAGAAGAGAGACAATGCTTGGTCTCTTGCAAGGAAAGGCACTGCTTAGCCTTGTGCAATTGCGGAGGCAATGCTTAGCCTTATGCAATAAACAGAGACACTACTTAGTCTTATGCAAGAAAGGGAGACAATGCTTAGTCTGATGCGAAGAATGGAGACAATGCTTAGTATCATGCAAATAAAGTCAATGCTTAGCCTTATGCGATGAATGGAGACAATTATTAGTCTCATGCAAGAATAGGAGACAATTCTTAGTCTTATGCAAAGAAAAGCAGTGCTTAGCCTTATGCGATAAACGGAGACAAGGCTTAGTCTCATACAAAGAAAGGCAATGCTTAGCCTTATGTCGCTTGGAGGCAATTCTTAGCCTCATGCAAGAAGAGGAGATGTTGCTTAGTCTCATGTAGGGAAATACAATGCTTAGTCTTATGCAATAAACGGAGATGATGCTTAGTCACACGGAAAGAAAAGGAGATAATGCTTAGTGTCATGCAAAGAAAGGAAGTGCTTAGCCTTATGAAATGAACGGAGACAATGCTTAGTCTCATTCAAAAGGAGGAGACAATGCTTAGTCTCATGGAAAGAAAGCCATCACGTATCATTATGTGATAAACAGAGACAATGCTTAGTCTCATGCAAATAAAGGCAATGCTTAACCTTATGCAATTAAAGTGATGAGTGACGAAGAACTTATTCATTTGTTCTTCTTCAAGTGTTGGCCTCACTTTTGCAGCTTCAGATCTCCACCGAGTAGCAAACTCGCGGAAGGTTTCTGTTGGTTTCTTCTTGAGATCTTAAATGTAGAAAATGTCTGGTGCATTCTTTGTATTGAACCTGAATCTGTCCATAAAATTTGACGCCATGCTTACTCAGCTCACCCACTTTTTCGGATTCTGGTTGATATACCAGGACAATGCATCTCCTGTGAGGTTTCACATAAATAGTTTCATGCAGATTTGTTCGTTTTTTCCCACTCCTAAAAGCTTGTCACAATATGTCCCCAGATGCACTTTTGGATCACTAGTTCCATCGAACATTTAAAATTTGGAAGGTTTGTAACCCTCCGGCAACTCCACACCTGGCTGAATGCACAAGTCTTCATAATTCAAGCCTTCAACGCCTTTACCACCTTTGACATTCTGAACACTACCAGTGTGCTTCTTGATTTCTTCCGCCATATTCTTAATGAGCAGGTCTGTCTCGGTCAATTCGAGTATGTATAGGGTTTGTTGCGGGGTATAGGGTAAGGTTTCCACATATATTGGATTGCTTTGGTGGACTCCGGGGATCTGGGCATAAGGGTGGTCATTTGTTAAGTTTTGGGGATCATGAGTAGGTTGTGGTGCATTATGGGGAGTGTGATAAGTGGTAGTCTATGGGTATCGGGTTGGGTGATGATGGTGTTGTTGAGGAGTCGGTACTGGAGGAAGATTAAGGTTTTGGGGAGGGGTGGGGTACTGGTGTGGTGCATGAGGGTTTGGTGGCGTGTTTTGGTTTTACGTGTTTTGTGGTGTTGCTTGGTTCTGGGTATTTTGATTTTGTTGGTTAATATCAGGGACATTTAGGGTGAGAGAGAGATTTGCCAAGTTTCGGACCTGCTCTAGTTCTCCTTGTAGCTCCATGATCTTTTGTTCCAGACGTAAGACCAGTTCATTCTGCGCCGGAGTGCTTCGGGATTGCTTGGTGGAGGAGGAGGTGGAGGGCCTCCAGATCTAGTGTGATATGCTGGCGATGCCAGTATGCACGAACCAATCTTGGGGAAGGGGAATAATCAAAAGAAAGAACAAAAAAACAAAAGGTACCAAGTTAGTAAGGGATATTTGAAAGAATTCTTGCAGTATTAAACATGTTTTGCAAAATCATGTAATAATTCGCGTCCTAATTGGGGACCTCATTGTGCCCG
>ML481063.1:12674-25376 GCA_005239535.1 Nicotiana rustica
CCCTCTGAAAGTGTTCCAATAACCAAACTTGCAATAATAGATTACAACTTTCAAAATGTCCGAACCCCTGCTTTCACCTATCCAGATCGCGGTACAGTTCAGCTAGGATCATAGGGCTGATGGTGTAGGTTTTCCCCTCGATGCCTTCCATTAAAGTTCTTGCAACCATAAACGAGTGTGAATCCTTCATGCTTTCATTGGAAATATCAACAAACCCAAGAAGCATATGATGAATACATAGACTCGGCGGTGCGTCCAACCCAGGGAGGTAATGACAAGTTCCTCATGATGAAGACAGTACGACTTACTATGCCCATAACACTCATAAAGAAACCCAAAAGGGATGTAAGATATCTTTAAGCAAAGCAATTCTTCATTGTTCTTAAAGCCCAACATCTTTAGAAAATCGTGAGGGGTGCGATTCTCTAGTACTAGTAACCCCTGACTATCCTACGACAGCTTAGAAAAACCCCTTATTTCTTCTAAGAGAGGAGTCATTTCTATGCCACCAAATTGGAAGACCGCTCTTTTCTCATCCCAGAACATGGTGGGAGCCTCAATCAAAGCTCTATTTTGTTGGATATTAAGCAAAGATGGCAAGTCACCAAGTACTCTTCTCACATGATTCTTTTTGCAAGTCGCAAGGTCTTTCCACCAGATAAGTAGCAGAGGTGGGATTTTTTGGACCATGCCGAACCTGGGGATTTCAAGCTTCATTTTTTAGCAAAAAAATAAAGGTTAGCCCTTTCCCCCTCCAGATTCGACCATTTACACGATAATGATCAACATATTGGCATATTTTCTCCAAGTTATGCACATAACATAATGATGCCCATTGGGATTGTGGAAATCCCATCGAGATTTGGACAAGGCTTATCTTAACGGGCTATTTCATTAACAACATTTTAACCCGTACTAGGTTTAACATGATGCATGTACATTTGATATTGGAGTAAGGTTTCTAGAATTGTCTAGACAGGTCCTCTCAAGTGGACAACTTGAGAGGGAAAGACATGGGACTGTCGACCGCACCGCTGATCGACTAGTCTATTGCAAATAAGCCTTTCCGATTTTAAATGGGTAATTTTGGAAGAGCAAGAAAACTCATCAAGCGCCGCTATGTTGATAATTGGCATGAATAGAGTATGATGTGGAGTATGCTTTATGCAGAGATAAATACACTTTGCCAAGTATTTTGCATGATTGAATATGTAAAGTAGTAAATAAAATAGCAAGAATAAACAAGGAAAGTAAAGGAAGACAAAAAAGTAAGAAATTAGTTTACTTCATAGAATATAGGCAAGACAAGTAACGAAGTAGACATGATATAGCAATTTGACAAGATAAAGAGTCTTCATAGCAAGTAGAGGTAAATAGGGGAAGGTATGTGCATGTCATAGCAAATTAGACAACATAGGTGAGAAAAGGAGGGGATACACATGTCATAACAGGTTTAAACAAAGAGGTGAATAAGGGAAGGGATGTGCATAAAGAAAATAATACACATAAGTCAAGTTCGTTATGGTAAGAGCTAAGTATATCCCCAGCAGAGTCTCCATACTGTTGTGCCCAGTTGTCTCGCGAAATCGGGCTTCGACATGTAAAATCTCTTTTAAATAGGTATTAAAAGAGAAGAGTTCGCCACCTAACGAATTTAAGGTGCGTTAGAGCACCTATTGTGCAAATAACTCTGTTTGGATAGACAACGTCGCCGAAGATCAGGTAAGGGCTCAAATTACCTCAAAGAAAATGTGTTAGGCACTCTTAGAGGTCCACTACTGTGGGTCTCGGCCGAAATTAGAACTATGTGGATTAGAATTTGTAGTGTAAATTCTTTAAAGCTTATTACTTGTACTCATCGGGTTTCGGGAAGATGTGCAATGTATAGAGATTTACTTCAAAAGGCATCTAAAAGTTTTGTTATTATAAGTTATGTTTATTTAATATTAGGCTTACCAAGTCCTTAAGACTAGGTGCCATCATTGTACCCAACAGAGGGAAATTGGGTCGTGATAGTCCCCTTGACCAGTTCTGAATCCTCTAAATTAACTATTTCAGTTTCGTCCAAATTGGACTTTGGCTTGTTTTCAAAATTTTCCACTTCTCTAACGATTTCCTCAGGTATTGTATCATCTTCCAGGTCCTCCGAGTCACTATCCTTATGTTTCGTTGTCTCATTATATTTCACAGTCACAAGTTCATCAGAATAGGTAATAATAATAGTGTAAAGAGAGAAAATGTAGAGAATAATAATAAACACGAAAAGTGGCAATGCATTAATTGAAGTCTTTAAAACGTTGACAAATGCGGCTCGATGACACTCGAGCAATTATTTCAAAACATAATATTGAAAATGTCTCAAATGCTTAAAAAATAATTGATGCTAATCTGCCAAACTACCCAGAAACTCGGCGGGCCTGGGACGGGTGCAGCAGTCCAGTTCTTTAGAACAGTTCCTATTTCCACGGTCTAAATGATAAGGTCTTCCCCCTCCTTATCCTCAACTATCGCATTGAAATCCATATCTTCTTCATCCAAAAATAACTTCCTCATGCCGGCTAAGACTTCATCTTCTTCAGATATCCACATCACGTTTGCTTTTCGGAATGTCTGGTGCAGAGGTTGTACCGGTTGTTCCAGTGGATAATACGGACCACGCCATGGCAGTGACCGATATTGGTACTCTTTCCAAGTATATTCATACCCGATCCTAAACATTGTACCATGACGTTTTGGTTGTATTGGCTTGGTGATCCCTTAGAGGTTTTTGCCGAGACCCTAGCTAGGTTCATACCCTGTCCATAGTAATATGCTTTATATCTAGTTTCTCCACCATCGATCCCTTCCAATTGAATTGACCCTCTCAATGCGATGGTACGTCTCTACACCCAGCTTCTTTCTATTCTCAATGACTGGAATGGTCTGATTGGTGTAGATGTGGTTGCTTCCATCCCCATGGATAATCACTTATTGGCGATTCCATTCAAACTTCTTAGCTGATGCCGAGTAGAAGCCACTGCCCCAACAACGTGTATCCATGGCCGTCCCAACAATAGATTATATGTGGCAGATATATCCAGCACTTGGAACTCAACATCAAACCAGGTTGGGCCCATCTGTAGGCTGAGGTCAATTTCTCCGATCGTGGCTCTTTGGGACCCATCAAATGCCTTTACGTTCATGCTCCCTATCCGTATCTCGTGCAAGCCTTTACCCAACCTCTTAAGAGTGGTTAGTGGGCATATGTTGAGCCTAGATCCTCCGTCTATTAGGACCCTGGCGATGAACTTATCCTCAAATCACACTGTGATGTGAAATGCCCTGTTGTGACTTAGTCCTTCTGGTGGTAGCTCATCTTCGCGAAAGGTGATTTAGTGGCTCTGCAGTACCTGCCCGACCATGTTGGCCATCTCCCCGCTAGTGATGTTGTTTGGTACATAAGCTTCACTCAGCACTTTTATCAGGGCGTTCCTGTGTGTCTCAGAGTTTTGCAGCAACGACAAAATTGATATCTGAGCAGGAGTTTTGTTCAGATGATCGACAACAGAGTATTCCCTTGCTTGCACTTTTCTCCAAAGGTCATCAGTACCCGTCTCGACAATACGTGGCTTAGATGCAGTTTCCTTGCTTGTTCCTCCCAAGTTTTCAGGTGTATAGACTCTGCTACTTCTCGTCATGCGTTGTGCCGCACATGTCTCCTCCATTTTTGCTTTCCCTTTTCTCCTGGCTTCCGTAACATATGGAATCGGGCTTGTAGGATAGTGTGGGAGCTACCATTATAGTGAAGGGTGCAATCACTTCGACCTCAAATAGTGCTTGGGTTTGTACCACAACTGGTGTGAGGGTTACCAGAGATGTCTTAGGATCATCCTCTTCTCGAATGAGTCCGATGGAACCTTCCGGATCCTATTCTTCGTCAGTCTCTATTACATTCACTCCATCACCTCTGTGATCCGGGAGAGGATTATTACGCACATTTAGTACAATTTCTTTTTCCTATATGACCTTGTTGTCGATCAGTGTTTGAATCTTGTCTTTCAGTGTGCGTCACTCATCAATTATATGACCCTTCATGCCTGAATGATAGGCACATGTCTTGTTCGGGTTAATACACTGAGAAGAATTCTCCATAGCAACAGTAGGGATGGGAGTGACATAACAAGCATCCTTCAATCTTTCATATAATTGGTCTATGGGATCAGCAATTGGGGTGTATTGTCTAGGTTGTCTGCGGTTGAAGTTTGGTCGTGGTTTTTCGTAGTTTTGGCGGCGGGTGGAGGTGAATGGTAATATGCGGGTTGAGTGTTATAGGCATGGTAGGTGGTAGAAGGTTGTTGGTATCTAGGGGGTGAAGGCTGATATGTGGGTGAAGGTGTTTGGTATGTGAGAGGAGACTTAGGACCTTGGGCTACCATCACATCACCTACTTCTTTCTTATTCTACATACCTCTCGAGATCAAGGATTTATTTGTGGCCTGCAGTGCTTCGAAGTTTGTCACCATTCCACGATTGATCCCTTCTTCTTTTCTTTCTCCCAACTTGATTATGTCGAAAAATTTGTGGTCCTCGATAACTATCAGCCTTTCATAGTACTGCGGGTCTTGAGCTCTGACGAAGAACTTATTCATTTGTTCTTCTTCAAGTGTTGGCCTCACTTTTTTGCAGCTTCAGATCTCCACCGAGTAGCAAACTCGCGGAAGGTTTCTGTTGGTTTCTTCTTGAGATTTTAAATATAGAAAATGTCTGGTGCATTCTTTGTGTTGAACCTGAATCTGTCCATAAAATATGACGCCATGCTTCCCTGCTCACCCACTTTTTCGGATTCTGGTTGATTTACCAGGACAATGCATTTCCTATGAGGCTCACATGAATAGTTTCATGCAGATTTGTTCGTTTTTTCCCACTCCTAAAATCTTGTCACAATATGTCCCCAGATGCACTTTTGGATCACTAGTTCCATCGAACATTTCAAATTTGGGAGGTTTGTAACCCTCCGGCAACTCCACATCTGGCAAAATGCACAAGTCTTCATAATTCAAGCCTTCAACGCCTTTACCACCTTCGACATTCTGAACACTACCAATGAGCTTCTTGATTTCTTCCGCCATATTCTTAATGAGCAGGTCCGTCTCGGTCAATTTGGGTATGTATAGGGTTTGTTGCGGGGTATGGGGTAAGGTTTCCACATATATTGGATTGCTTTGGTAGACTCCGGGGATCTTGGCATAAGGGTGGTCATTTGTTGAGTTTTGGGGATCATGAGTAAGTTGTGGTGCATTACGGGGAGTGTGATAAGCGGTAGTCTATGGGTATCGGGTTGGGTGATGATGGTGTTGTTGAGGAGTTGGTACTGGAGGAGGATTAAGGTTTTGGGGAGGTGTGGGGTACTGGTGTGGTGCATGAGGGTTTGGTGGCGGGTTTTGGTTTTGTGTGTTTTGTGGTGGTGCTTGGTTCTGGTTATTTTGATTATGTTGGTTAATATCAGGGACATTTAGGGTGAGAGAGAGATGTGCCAAGTTTCGGACCTGCTCTAGTTCTCCTTGTAGCTCCATGATCTTTTGTTCCAGACGTAAGACCAGTTCATTCTGCGCCGGAGTGCTTCGGGATTGCTTGGTGGAGGAGGAGGTGGAGGGCCTCCAGATCTAGTGTGATATGCTGGCGATGCCAGTATGCACGAACCAATCTTGGGGAAGGGGAATAATCAAAAGAAAGAACAAAAAAACAAAAGGTACCAAGTTAGTAAGGGGTATTTGAATGAATTCTTGCAGTATTAAACATGTTTTGCAAAATCATGTAATAATTCGCGTCCTAATTGGGGACCTCATTGTGCCCGAGGTAGGCCTAAGCGACACATCGACTTGGAGAAAATTGATGCCAATATTGCGTCATTTCATTAATGTGAAAATGAGCCAAACTTTTACTAAATCAACATTAATAATGAAGTCACTAATAATGTTTAGCCTTATTACAATCGAAATCTAAACTAAGCTAGAAAACAGTAAAGAATATTATTTGCTAATATATTTGGTCCCTGAAGGACATTCTCCGTGCTTGGCTTTCTTGACTCTATCAATTAAGTTCCCCAGGTCGTGCATATCCAATAATAAGTAAGCCTTTGATAGATGCCCTCTTTCGCCGCCATCCGTGTTTTGACAATCTGCAAGCCTCTTTCTCATCTTTCTTTCGAGCTCCATCAATCTCTGTTCCAGATATTCCAACCTTTCTATTGACTTATTGGCTATCCCCCTCCATTCATTTATAGCCTCCATGTCTATTTTATGCTATTCTAGATGCCTAGCTTCTGACTTGAAAACCCTTTTGCAAAGCCTTCTATACTTGACCAGTGCCTCAGAAGCATCATCAATGATCCTATTTTCCAAATTGACCCCTGGCTTGACGTCTCCCGCTATATCATCTACCAACCATGATGGATAGAAATACACATGACCGACATAGTACCTGTCGTGCTCGATAGTCTCTCTTTCCATAATAACCTTCTGGTTCCACATATGTTGCGCCTCGAACTTGAAAGGAATGACGTCCCCTTTGAAATATGCCTTGTACAGGACCATGTTGGAAACCCGAGGTATGACTTGTTTTTTTCCTGCCTGCCTCATTACCCTTATAGAAGCATAAGGGTAAATGCCTCGCAACTCGATCAACACCAAATGAGTAGTATCCCTCGACCTGATGATAAACTCACTGTTAGGAAACCACTCAAACATCCAATGTACCTTCTCGTCTGTCAAATTGCTGAAGAAACGTACCCAACTTACAACACTTCCGGGCTGTGCGAACCTATCTGGGATGAATGTTATTTTCTTCGGATGGTGGTAAGCTAGGTAGTCATTCAATGGCCATCGCAGAAGCTCTTGACGATATTCTACCCTCTGAAAGTGTTCCAATAACCAAACTTGCAATAATAGATTACAACTTTCAAAATGTCTGAACCCCTGCTTTCACCTATCCAGATCGCGGTACAGTTCAGCTAGGATCATAGGGCTGATGGTGTAGGTTTTCCCCTCGATGCCTTCCATTAAAGTTCTTGCAACCATAAACGAGTGTGAATCCTTCATGCTTTCATTGGAAATATCAACAAACCCAAGAAGCATATGATGAATACATAGACTCGGCGGTGCGTCCAACCCAGGGAGGTAATGACAAGTTCCTCATGATGAAGACAGTACGACTTACTATGCCCATAACACTCATAAAGAAACCCAAAAGGGATGTAAGATATCTTTAAGCAAAGCAATTCTTCATTGTTCTTAAAGCCCAACATCTTTCGAAAACCGCGAGGGGTGCGATTCTCTAGTACCAGTAACCCCGGACTATCCTACGACAGCTTAGAAAAACCCCTTATTTCTTCTAAGAGAGGAGTCATTTCTATGTCACCAAATTGGAAGACCGCTCTTTTCTCATCCCAGAACATGGTGGCAGCCTCAACCAAAGCTCTATTTTGTTGGATATTAAGCAAAGATGGCAAGTCACCAAGTACTCTTCTCACATGATTCTTGTCGCAAGGCGCAAGGTCTTTCCACCGGTCAAGTAGCAGAGGTGAGATGTTTTGGACCATGCCGAACCTGGGGACTTCAAGCTTCATTTTTTAGCAAACAAATAAAGGTTAGCCCTTTCCCCCTCCAGATTCGACCATTTACACGATAATGATCAACATATTGGCATATTTTCTCCAAGTAATGCACATAACATAACGATGCCCATTGGGATTGTGGAAATCCCATCGGGATTTGGACAAGGCTTATCTTAACGGGCTATTTCGTTAACAACATTTTAACCCGTACTAGGTTTAACATGATGCATGTACATTTGATATTGGAGTAAGGTTTCTAGAATGGTCTAGACAGGTACTCTCAAGTGGACAACTTGAGAGGGAAAGGCATGGGACCGTCGACCGCACCGCTGATCGACTAGTCTATTGCAAATAAGCCTTTCCGATTCTAAATGGGTAATTTTGGAAGAGCAAGAAAACTCATCAAGCGCCGCTATGTTGATAATTGGCACGAATAGAGTATGATGTGTAGCATGCTTTATGTAGAGATAAATACACGTTGCCAAGTATTTTGCATTATTGAATATGTTAAAAGTAGTAAATAAAATAGCAAGAATAAACAAGGAAAGTAAAGGAAGACAAAAAAGGAAGAAATTAGTTTACTTCATAGAATATAGGCAAAGCAAGTAACGAAGTAGACATGATATAGCAATTTGACAAGATAAAGAGTCGTCATAGCAAGTAGAGGTAAATAGGGGAAGGTATGTGCATGTCATAGAAAATTAGACAACATAGGTGAGAAAGGGAGGGGATACACATGTCATGACATGTTTAAACAAAGAGGTGAATAAGGGAAGGGATGTGCATAAAGAAAATAATCCACATAAGTCAAGTTCGTTATGGTAAGAGCTAAGTATATCCCCAGCAGAGTCTCCATGCTGTCGGGCCCAGTTTTCTCGCGAAATCAGGCTTCGACATGTGACAACTCTTTTAAATGGGTATTAAAAGAGAAGAGTTCACCACCTAACGATTTTAAGGTGCGTTAGAGCACCTATTGTGCAAATAACTCTGTTTAGATAGACAACGTCGCCAAAGATCGGATAAGGACTCAAATTACCTCAAAGAAAAGGTGTTAGGCACTCTTAGAGGTCCACAACTGTGGGTCTCGGCCGAACTTGGAACTATGTGGATTATGTAATTAGACTAGGTGATGTCGCGCCCCCCTTTTTCCTCTCCTTTCGGATTGGTCAGGGGTTTCGACATTATTGGGACAACTCATTTCCTTCTGGGAAGAGGGATGTAAGGAATATGAAGATTCGCCACCTAAAGAATTAAGGTGTGTTAGGGCAGCTACTACGGGTCACTTATAACACTAATTGTATAACCAGAGATTGGGTAAGGGATTGAAATTACTCCAAGGGGAAGGTGTTAAGAACCCCTCAAATTCCATAATTGTGGGTCTCGAACAAACTTACTTTGTGAATTGATCAAGTAGCAAATAGACAGTCTAAACACACATATGTGACAAATCTCAGCATATTAGCTGTCTAGGCACACATATGTGAATAGAACCTTGGTTTTTGATAATCAAACAATATAAGCATACATGTATGAAAAGATAAGGGAAGTCCTAGGTTGTTTATCCTATAGGATCACATATGTGCAATGCTCGGTAATCACTCCTCAATGAGGGGATACACGTTGCATTGGCGCACAGGTCATCATATCCTTACTTACCCATTATCCCACCCCTTTAGTGGTTATCAAGCGAATTTAATTTAACGAGCTCTAAGAGTGTTGTTACACGTCCCTTCCTTGTGGCCCCGGAGGAGTTTAGGACCTCTAAATCTTGACAGTTCTTGACCAACCCCTAAGGTTTTAAAAGGGGAAAATTCTAGGCGACAAGAAAATAACAATTAGGACTAGCAGATAAATGAAAGAAACAATTAAGAGGCTCATGTTTACCTCCACATGTAATGCACATAAACAACACGTCTCAAACACAGACAAAAGTAGTTTTATTAGAAAAGGATCCTAAGACAGGATATCTAAGTGAACACCAATACACAGAAATATGCAACACTGTTTCATATACTCAACGGCAGGATCCTAATCAGTTTGCTTACTGATTTTAAAACCTGTGAGCCCTTAAGCAGAAACGCAATCAAAGCAGTTTCCAATTTTATAGAGATTAGTTACCTAAAGTTTGCCTAGGCGTGGGAATGTACGTAATAATAATCACAGGACATTTTGAGCAATTTGGAAGTTATTTAACATAAAAAAAATGATGCTCTAGGTGATACGAGTCTGAGAGTGAATGGATTGATACATGTTTTATTCAGAAATGACATCTATATGTGAGACCATTTTTATGCATTTTCGTGGATCAGTGATTTATTGTAATTAAACTAGGCGTGTTCAAGCAAATGCAAACAGAATTCCTTAGAACATGGTATCTAAATGCACACAGGAAGGACAAACTTGTGTTGAGGTTATTTATTAACCTAATAGTAGGATTTCTAAGTGAGAATACTTGTGCAACACTAAGGCATGGATTGATGACATGTAATATGCTGAAGCAGTAGATGTGAAGCCCTAAGGACAGGATATCTAATGCATGTTTGGCATGATTTGGATGAATACATTGATGCTAAGTCATGAATTCTAATGCAAAATACACAGAATGTAAAGCCTAAAGCATATGCTTTCTACCCAACAATATCAACAATACTATACGGCTACCCTTCCCTTTTCACTAGCCACCTGAATATCTGTTTACAAATAATTATTACAGACCAATGGCTGAATGAATTACATAAATGAAAATGAAATTAAACTATAGGGAGCCTGAAGCAGGCCCAAATACATCCTGAGAATACCAGGACTTCCATAACCTCAAATGGAAAGAGTTTCATAGCCAATCTCATGTCGAGGTATGTCAGAGTTCCCTAAGGACCTAAAGGATCCCGGGCAGTGCTCACACCAAGAACTGAGTAAGTGTAGAGTGGAAGGGCCAGTCCCACTGTGTCAGAGTTTAGAGGGATCTCAAAAGGATCTCAAGGCAGTCACACACTGGAGGGGCAGAACCTAGGGACTTAAGAGTAGAGTGAAAGTGCTTGACATACTTTTAAAAATGGTTTTGATAATAGAAACAATATTGAACTTATTCAAGAGGTAAATGAGTTTTGAAAAGGAACTGATTAGTAGTAAAACAACTTGAAAAAGCAGTGTGAGTATTTCGAAAATAAGCAACCTGATTGGCTACAGAGCAAACAAGTCCAGTACTACTAACAACAAAGTTCACACAGGGGTATTGGGGAATTGGTGACATATAGAACACATAGGGTGAATCATATAACAACAGAAACACAGAACTTTCCAAGAGTTTACGGGATTTAAGGAATCGGTCATACAACTAATGATACAAACATATGGATTTCAGAACAGACAGTTGAGAACATAGTTATACTTGACAGAGTTGAACATAGAATCAGAATTACTCAGGCGGTAGTAAATAACTTAACAAAGCAGATTAATACCAGAAACTGAGTAAACAAACGAACAAACAACCAAACATACACACATGGAGTAGAGCCAGGTTGAGACATGCTAAAGAGGTAAGAGGCAGGTTCAAGACATGCTAATCAAAATTCCTATAGGCTAGTAGCTAAACAGGGTAGTCCAGGATTGCTAGGTGAAACTAAGATTTAGGCATGCTAGTCACATATTGAACAACCAAATAATAATCAGGAACAAGACTGGACATCGGTGAATTAAAGCAGTAACAGAACACATAGAGTTTAGAACTTGAAATTGAATCAGAACATACCAGTTAAGGAGAGCAGACACAGAATATAGAGCAAGTGTAGTGCAATAACTAGCCTTGGCTTACAACCGTCTAGTTCAATAGAAGTAGAAAGTAACAAGAAAGAGGAGAAAGTTTTTAAGTGTAAGAGAGAATTGCTGAACTAGTGTTCGTGTGTTAGTGAGAATAGAAGAGGAAATATATATCAGTTGGGAGCTAGACAAATAAGGTAAACAATCAATTGTTCAGTAATTAGGGACAATTACAGAATTAGTCAAGCATAAATCAGTAAAGTCTTCCCTTAATTAAGGGAGTAATTCACCAACGGTAAAGAGTTGGTAGTTAATTAAGGAAAGACATCAAACAACTGAAGTATAGAGTAGGTAATTAGGGGTAAATACACAAAGGGTTCAATTAAGAAAATAACCAATAAGAATCAATGAATAATACGGCTAAATCAAAGAATAAGGTAAGAAATAATATCAGGCTATAAAACAAATATAGAAATCATTGAGGAAATCAACATAGAGGTATAACCACGGCAAATCAGTCAATCAAGGACTCAAAATGACGTCAATTTTAGGAAAAATAACATAGGTTCTCATGAATATGCAGATAAGTCGAGTATAAACAGACATAATCAAATCTGGAACCCTAACATGACATATTAGGGTAAAATCACAATATATTCAAATTAAACGAAGCAATATTCATGAGAGTCAAACACATAGCAGAATCATATAGCAAATAATCAAAGATGAACTTCACAATCCAAACATAGTGCAAAAATTAGGGGTTTCAACATGAACTAGTTAGGGTTGACAAGAAACCCAACATAATCGATTAAATCGCATAAGAATCAGAAAAATAAGCACTTAAAAATCAGAAATTGTTTTTGAAGAAAAGATTTTTCAGAAACCCTAGTTAGGAAAAATGAAAAGTCGTTTGTAAATCGGTAGGTTTTTCCATAAAAACAAGCGAAAATAGTTCGATCCTCCTCAGATCTGTACAGATCTAAAAAGTTAAGAAACGGACTTAGGGTTTTTGAAGCAATAACCCATAGATAAAGACATCGGCCTAGAAACCCATAGGTTTAGGCAAAAAATAGAACAATCTTACTCAAATCGAGCCATGACGGTCTGAGACTGGTAAGAACAGGCCAAAGGTGTGAGTGGACTGGTCCCTGGTCCCTTGAGGACCTCAAAGATAGCAAAAACCCGACGTAGGAGAGCTGTTAGGGCTTAAGGATTGTGATAATCAACCATAGTCGACGACAGGCAAGCAACGACGAGAGGAAATTACGGTTAGGGAAGAAAGGATTTGGAGAGGAGGGTGAAGGGTGACGGTGGGGTGTGAGAGGAGAGTGAGGGGTTTGGGGGGGGGGGGG
>ML481063.1:25388-41153 GCA_005239535.1 Nicotiana rustica
GGAAACAATTAATCTGGGTCATTGATTAAAAATGATCAACGACCAAGATTAATCAAGACATGGGTTGGGTTTGGGTAGAAGTTTGGGCATGGGTGAATTGGGCTAATTATTAGGCTGGTTATATATGCTATAATTGAAATAAAATAGGGCCATTTGTTAAATACCCAAGCAAATTAATTAAACTAATTTGTAAAATAATTACTAATTATAAAAAAAGAATTTCATGCATAGATACGTTTTGAAAATGGTTATTTATCATTTACAAATATAAAGGACTAATTTTCTGATAAAAATGATACGAAAATTATATATGTGGGCTATAATTGCAAAGTTATTGCAATTGTAGCAAAAAAGTATCAAATTGGCTATTCATGGAATAATTTGGACTTAATAGGACCATAAATAATGGATTAAATCAATAAATGTCTTTGAAATCATTTGTGATGCAATTTTGTAATTATTTATTAGAAATAAAATGCTGGACAAACTAATAAAAATGTAGAAACATTGTGGAAAAATACCAATTAATGCCAATGTATGATTTTGAAGGCATATATGCAATTAAAATTTATTTTTTTAGGAAAAATTGGGTATCAACAACTGCCTCTCTTTACCCGGAAAGGATGAAAGAATTGTCGGGTAAAGACATGATGGCCAATTTTGACCGAGCGAAACAGTTTGAGGGATTTAGGCTGCACTCTGGCTCCTGATTTGCCTACATATCCCTGGTTTTGCAAGAATCAGGCTTTGTGTAGTTCTGGATTCATCGGCAAAATATACCGGTGAAGTCATCGCAAGAACGGACGCAACATCTAGGGATAGGTGAATGAATGGTTCACGAGAGAGGTTAGGTTTGATACAGTTGAATGAACTGGAGCGGGATCGCTCCTGCTGGGATAGCAGTTGCCTGCCGGGTCACCTGCAAAAATAGAGAGATACTACAAGCATATACTGTGCGGAAATTTAAACATGATCCAGGTTCCCTTTGGACTATGAAAGTTGTCTTCGGACGGTTGAGGATGACGTCCTTAGACCATGATGTCCTGGGCCATGAATTGTTCAATGAGGGATTCGCCGTCCATGAAATGATGTTCTCGGGCCATGAAGATGGTGCCTCCGAGCTATGACGCCTTTGAATAATGATATGAAAATTTTGAGAGATCCTCAGGCCATGACATAGTGTCTTCCGGCTATGAGGATGATGCCTTTAGACTATGGCACCTTTGGAAAGTTTGGCGATATTTTATCCCATGAGATGCAATAATATGATTTCAACAAGACAAGGCTTAGTCGTGTGAAGCTGAGGGCAGAGCTTAGCCCGAAAGAGGAGCAAAGTAGATTGTGCCGGAGAGACATCGCTTAGTCTTAGCGAAAGAATGTATATTAGAGGAAGAGTTTAGCCTCATGCAGGTATGGAGACAGAGCTTAGTCTCATGCAAATTAAGGCAGAGATTAGCCTTATGCAAAGGGAAGGCAGATATTAGCCTTATGAAGATGTGGAGGCAGGGCTTAGCCTCATGCAAGGGGAAGGCAGAGATTAGACTTATGCAAATGAAGGAAGAGATTAGTCTTGTGCAAATGAAGGCAGCGATTAGCCTTATGCAAAGAAAGGCAGTGATTAGCCTTATGCAGAGGGAAGGAAGAGATTAGCCTTATGCAGATGAAGGAAGAGATTAGACTTATGCAGAGGGAAGGCAACTATTAGCCTTATGTAGAAAAATATAATAAATAGCAGATAATAGCAGAATTTCTTAGCTGGTAGCAGATTTCGATATTGCGATTGTGGTGAAAACTTGTGACTTTGAGGCACATATATTTTTTGATCCTGAATCCAAAGAAAAATTGTGAGTTCTGTAAAGGGGGGAGGTCGGTTCGTGCCTCCGTCGACTTGCTTGACTTGCTTTGCTTGGTCTGAAGATCCTGTTCAAATCATCGGGGTAGCGTTTGCTAAACGGAGCTATGTTTCAAGCAAGCATGCATAGTTTTGTAGAAACATGGTAAAAATGTATTTTAAATTTTTTAGATAAACCGACGACCATGACAAGATTCGAAACATTGCAACCTCTTATGCTATGGAATTTTGAGGGTCCTCCTCAAAAGTCTGCCCCAGTTAGATGGACTGGCATCTCTGACTGTTGTACGTGCTGCGATCGGCTGAACTTGCTTCAGAATTTTGAGGGTCCTCCTAAAAATGCTGCCCCAGTTTCCAATTGCGGGGGGAAATGAGATTTTGTATTGATTTGTGACCAAACCCATAGGACTACCTACGTATCCCCTCTTAAACGGGAATCAGGCCGGGCGTAGTTCAATTTACATCATTTGAGAAAAGCATAAAGAGTTATACACAGTATCGTTTGACTGCATCTCAGTTGATCGGTTTTGGCCAGACTTCTCCGTCAATTTTTGCAAGTATGCTAGCTCCTCCTGTCAGTACTCGGTGAACCAAATACGGACCTTGCTAGTTAGGAGAGAATTTTCCTATAGCTTCATCTTGATGCGGAAAGATATTCTTCAACACCAGCTGCCCCGGCGTGAACTGTCTAGGCTTGACTCTTTTGTTGAAGGCTCTGGACATTCTGTTCTGGTAGAGTTGTCCGTGACATATTGCATTCATCCTTTTCCTGTCTATAAAGGCTAGCTGCTCATAGCGGCTTTTTGTCCATTCCGCGTCCCTGAGCTCAGCTTCTTGTATGATTCTCAAGGCAGGAATTTCTACTTTGGCAGGAAAAACGGCTTATGTACCATAAACCAACAAGTAAGGAGTTGCCCCAGTTGATATGCGTACTGTGGTGCGGCATCCCAAGAAGGCAAATGACAGCTTCTCGTGCCACTGTTTGTGGTTTTCTACCATCTTTCTCAGTATCTTCTTGATATTCTTGTTGGCGACTTCTACATCTCCATTCATCTGAGGTCTATAGGATGTGGAATTCTTGTGCTTGATTTTGAAGGTCTCGCACATGGTCTTCATCAAATCACTGTTGATATTGGAGGCGTTGTCAATAATGATTGATTCTGGAACTCCGAAACGACAAACAATATGGTCGCGGACAAAGTCTGCCACGACTTTCTTAGTCACTGCTTTGTAGGATGCTGCTTCGACCCATTTTGTGAAGTAATCAATAGCTACCAAGATAAATCTGTGACCATTTGAGGCGGTGGGCTCGATTGGTCCTATGACGTCCATTCCCTAAGCGGCGAACGGCCAAGGTGAGCTTGTTGCATTGAGCTCATTTGGGGGTACCTTTATCATATCTGCATGTATCTTACATTGGTAGCATTTTCGAACATATTGGATGCAGTCTGTTTCCATGGTCATCCAGAAATAACTAGCTCTAAGTATCTTTTTGGCCAAGGCAAAACCATTCATATGCGGGCCGCAGGTCCCAGCATGTATTTCTTCAAGTCGTTTGGAAGCTTCCTTTGCATCGACACATCTTAGTAATCCCAAGTCAGGAGTTCTTTTGTATAGGGTTCCTCCACTGTGAAAGAAACGATTGGACAACCTCCGGAGCGTACGTTTCTGGGTATGACTTGCATGCTCCGGGTACTCTCCCTTTGCCAAGTATTCCTTGATGTCGTGGAACCAAGGTTTGCCGTCTGCTTCTTCTTCAACATGGGCGCAATATGCCAGCAGCTATGGATCTTTATCGGAATGGGATAAATGAAGTTCGTATTTGGATGCTGTATCATGGATGATAAAGTAGCCAATGCATCGGCAAACTCGTTCTGAATTCTAGGGACGTGCCAAAATTCTGTCTTTGTGAACCTCTTTCTCAGTTCCTGCACATGGTACAAATATGGCAGTATCTTAGAATTATTGGTAGCCCATTCTCCTTGTACCTGATGTATAAGCAAATCTGAATCGCCGATAACCAGAAACTCCTGAATATTCATGTCAATGGCCATGTTGAGTCCTAGTATACAAGCTTCGTACTCTGCCATGTTGTTGGTGCAGGGAAATCCGAGCTTAGTAGATACTGGATAATGTTGGCCAGTTTCCGATACTAAGAAAACTCCAATGCCGACTCCTTTAAAATTTGCCGCTCCGTCAAAGAACATTCTCCAACCTTCATAGGGTTCTGCAATGTCTTCTCTTATGAACAACACTTCTTCATCGGGAAAATACATTTTCAGTGGTTTGTATTCTCCGTCCACAGGGTTCTCGTCAAGATGATCTGCCAGTGCCTGTCCCTTGACCACTTTCTGGGTCACATAGATGATGTCGAACTCACTCAGCAGGATTTTCCATTTAGCCAGCTTGCCAGTGGGCATGGGCTTCTAAAATATATACTTCAAGGGATCCATCCTCGATATGAGGTATGTTGTGTAGGCACAGAAGTAGTACCTCAGCTTCTGAGCTACCCAGGTTAGAGCACAACAGGTACGTTCTAGTAGAGAATATCGTGCCTCATATGGAGTGAACTTCTTACTCAGATAATAGATAGCATGTTCCTTTCTCGTCGTGCTGCCCAGAACGCAGCCAAAAACTCCATCTAATACCGCAAGGTAGAGTAACAAGGGTCTACCTGGCTCTAGCGGGACCAAAACTGGTGGTGTTGATAAGTACTTCTGGATTCTGTCGAAGGCCTTTTAACAGTCCTCGGTCCATTTGGTCGCAGAGTCTTTCTTTAACATTTTGAAGATTGGTTCACATATAATCGTGGACTGGGCTATGAACCGGCTGATGTTATTTAGTCGTCCCAGAAAACTCATTACATCCTTCTTACTCTTTGGTGGTGGCAGCTCCTGGATGGCTTTGACTTTTGATGGATCCAATTATATCCCTCGGCGGCTGATGATGAACCTAAGCAATTTTCCAACAGTAACCCCGAATGCACATTTTGTGGGATTTAGTTTCAACTTGTATTTCCGCAGTCTATTGAAGAACTTCCTCAAATCTGCTATATGATATGTGGATTTCTTGGACTTGATGATGATGTCGTCCACATACACCTCGATCTCTTTATGTATCATGTCATGGAAAATGGTGGTCATAGCCCTCATGTAAGTGGCCCCAGCATTCTTTAGGCCGAATGGCATCATCTTATAACAGTATACTCCCTACGGCGTAATGAAAGCCGTTTTCTCAGCATCCTCTTCGTCCATCAAGATCTGATGGTAACCGGCAAAACAATCCATAAATGACTGGAGTTCATGTTTGGTACAATTGTCAATCAGGATGTGTATGTTTGGAAGTGGGAAATCATCCTTTGGACTGGATCGGTTGAGATCTCGGTAGTCAACAAAAACCCTAACCTTTCCATCCTTCTTAGGCAGTGACACGATGTTGGCTAACCATGCTGGGTATTCAACCACCCTGAGGACCTTGGCGTTGATTTGTTTGGTGACCTCCTCCTTGATTTTCAGATTCATATCAGGCTTGAACTTTCGGAGTTTCTGCTTTACTGGCGGGCACATTGGATTGGTTGGAAACTTGTGAGCCACAGTGGATGCTTATGCGAGTTTCTTTGACAGTTTCTGAATCTCCCAAGTTGACTACCTCAGTTTCATCCAGATTGGACTTATGTCTATTCTCAAAGTCCTCTACCTCTCTGACGATTTCCTCGGGTATGATATCTTCTTCTTTTTACGAATCACTGTCCTTTTGTTGCGTTGTCTAATTGCATGTCACAATCATTGGTTCATCAAGACAGGAAATAGTAATGTTGTATAGATAAAAGTATGAGAGAAAACGATAATAATAAATATTGATTAATTGAAGCATAAAGCGATTTCCAATAACTTAAACAAACATTTTCGGAACAGTGAAGATTTTAAAACAGAAAAAATGCGAAAAGGAATTCGTTAGAAAAAATAGATAGTGCTCGTTCAACCTTGCTACCTCAGGACTCGTCGCGCCCTGGATGGTCTGTTCCAAATGCGCTATGGGTTGTTCCAATGGATAGTAAGGACCGCGCCATAGTGGCCACCAATCTTGATACTCCTGCCAAGTGTACTGATAGCCCAGACCAAATGTAGTGTCGTGGTGCTTTAACTGTATCGGTTTGGAGATTCCCTGAAGATTCTTGCCGAGTCCTTTGCCAGGCTCGTATCCGCTCCAATTCAGTATGCTTTCAATCTTACTATCCCACCACTTATCCTTGTCTATTGCGTTGACCCGCTCGATGTGGTGGTATGTTTCTCCACCAAGCCTTCTTCTTCCCTCAATTACCGGGATAGTCTGTCGGTTGTAGATATGGTTGCTCCCGTCTCCGTGAATGATTACCTCCTGGTGGTTCCATTCAAATTTCACTACCTGATGCAAGGTTGACGCCACAGCCCCAGTGGCATGTATCCATGGTCGTCCTAATAACAGATTGTAGGACGCGAATATGTCTAACACCTGAAATTCGACCTCAAACCACGTAGGCCCCATCGATAGACAAAGGTTGATTTCTCCAATGGTGGATCTCTAGGACCCGTCGAAAGCTTTCACATTCATGGACCCCTCTCGTATATCGTACAATCCCTTGCCCAATCTCTTGACTGTTGTCAATGGGCAAATGTTGAGGCTGGATTCTCCGTCGATCAGAACCCTGGTAATGTAATAGTCCTCATATTGCACGGTGATGTGCAGTGCCTTGTTGTGACTTAACCCTTCAGGCGGTAGTTCGTCCTAGTATAAAGTAATCTTGTGGCTTTCCAATACCTTCCCCACCATGTTGGCCATTTCTCCATTGGTGATGTTATTAGGCCCATAAGCTTCATTCAGCACTTCATCAGAGCATTTCTATGTGCTTCTGAATTCTGCAGTAATGATAAGATGGATATCTGGGCTGGAGTCTTGTTTAGGTGATCTATGACTGAATACTCCCGGTCTTGCACTTTCTTCCAGAGGTCATCTGGGCCTGTTTCAATGACGGGAGGTCTATTGTAAACCTGCTTGCTGGATTCTCCCAAGTGATCAGGTGTGTAGACCCATCTGGTCCTAGTCATGTCATTTGCGGCACCAACCTCTTCTATATTGGTCTTACCTTTCCTTCTTGCTTCAGCTACGTAATCCCAAGGCATAGTCTTATTGTCAAAAGGCGGTGTGGTGGACACCGTCACTGTAATGGGCGTTTCTACCCTTACTTCAAATGGAGTTGATATTTTGGCAGGTGGCATTACTTCAACCTTGAATGGCACAGACGTGTCTACATGTGGTGCTACTTCAAACTCGAACGGGACTATTGGGGTTGCTTTATCCTCCCATGATGGCTGAATCTGTACTATAATGGGGTTGAGAGTAACTACTGGTCTCTTGGGGTCGTCACCTTCTTTGATCAACCCAATTGACCCCTCTGAGTCCCATTCTTCCTCTACCTCTATCACATTGATGCATCCACCCTTGTGATCTGGGAGCGGGTTGTTGCGGACATTAGGAGTAGCCTCCTTTACCTGGATGATTTTATTATCAATTAGAGACTGGATTTTATCCTTCAACGAGCGACATTCATCAATGGTATGTCCCTTCATGCCGGAATGGTATGCACAATTTTTGTTCGGATTGACCCATTGGGATGGATTATCTGTGGCTATAGTGGGGTGACATAACCAGCAGCTTTCAGCCTTTCATAGAGCTGGTCAATGGGCTCAGCAATGGCGGTATATTGTTTGGGCGGTTTGCGGTCGAAGTTTGGTCGAGGTCTTGTGAAGTTTTGGCGAGATGGAGGTGATTGGAAGTGAGACGGTTGAGAGTTATATGTATCGTAGGCAGTAGCTGGTTTGGAATATCTGGGAGATGTGGGTTCGTATGTGGGTGTAGGTGGTGATTGATAAGTAGGCGGAGGATATGGTTGATAAGTAAGTGGAGGTGCTTGGTATGTGAGTGGGGAGGTTCGGTATACCAATGAAGATTTGGGTCCCTGTGCAACCATTACTGCCCCTACATCTTTCTTCTTAGATATGCCACCGGATTGCAAAGCTTTATTGGTGACCTGCAGTGCCTCAAAATTAGTGACCATTCCACTCTTGATACCTTCTTCAATTCTTTCCCCAAGCTTGATGATGTCGTAGAATTTGTGATTTTAAATCACCATCAGTCTCTCATAATATTGCGGGTCATGTGCCCTGACGAAGAATTTGTTCATTTTCTCTTCGTCTAGTGCAGGCCTGACCTTAGCTGCTTCGGACCTCCAACGAGTGGCATACTCGCGAAAGGTTTTAGTGGATTTCTTCTTGAGATTCTCGATGTAGAATACGTCTGATGCAGTTTTCGTGTTGAATCTGAATCGGTCCATGAAATTCGTTTCCATATTCACCAAATTGGACCATTTCTTAGGGTCTTGGCTGATGTACCAAGACAAAGCATCCCCTGTAAGGCTTCTCATGAACAACTTCATTCGGATCTTCTCGTCTTTTCCAACTCCAACCAGCTTGTCACAATAGGTCCTCAGATGGACCATGGGATCACCAGTACCGTCAAACATTTCGAACTTGGGAGGTTTGTAACCCTCTGGCAGTTCCACATCAGGCTGTATGCAGAGATCTTCGTAATTCAATCCTTCAATTCCCTTACTTCCTTCCACTCCTTGAACTCGGCTAGTCAATTTCTTAAGTTCTTCAGCCAAGTTCCTAATGAGTATATCCTTCTCACTGGGTTCTGGTGTGTAAGATACAGGTTGAGTGGAGTGAGGTAGGGTCTCCACATATATGGGATTGTTTTAGTGTCCTGGTGCTTGAGTATAGAGGTGGTGGTTGGTGGAACTTTGTGGTTCGGGAATGATTGATGGGGTGTTTCTCGGAGTGTGGCAAGTATTTTGTTTGTATTGTGGTGGGACGGTCTGATTTTGTGGTGAAGTTGTATAGTGGTGAGTTGCAGGAGGGTTTTGTTTGTTGGGGGTATTCGGAGGTGGTGAGGGGTTGTGAGTGTTCGAGTGCCTGACATCCGGAACACTAAGCGAGAATGACAAGTTCGCTAGGTTCCGAACATGTTCAAGCTCCCCTTGGAGTTTCAACAACCTTTGCTTGAGTTGCAATACAACGTGATTCTGGAACTGAGTACCCCGACTGTCAGAGGCCTCTAGGTGTTCAACTGGCATTGATTTTTCCTTTCTGATGTGAGTCAAGTCTTCCATTTTTTATTTTCCTTTGCCTTTGCCTTTAGGTGGACTAGGAGAAGGAGAAGGTTGAGGGCCCCTGGATTTTTTATGGTATGCTGATGATGCCAGAATGCACGAACCAACCTTTGGGGAAGAGGAATAATCAAAAGAAAATAATATAAAATAAAAGGTAGCCAAGTCAGTGAGGATCATGAGAAGAATATTTGCAGTATTTAAACACATATTGCAGGAAAGTAAATGCGCATCCTAATTTGGGAGCCTCGTTGTGTCCGAGGTAGGCCTAGCGACAAGTTGATTTGGAGAACTTAGATGCCATAATGCCTCATTTCATTAATATAAATAGACGAATCCCGAAAATGACACTATAATAACAAATAGGAAAATAGGTCACTAATGGCACTTGGCCTTGTTACATTGATGAAAGCAAAGTAAATCTAGCCTATTTGGTCCCAGAAAGACCTTCCCCGGATTCGATATTCTTGATTCCATCGAACATGTTTCCCAGCTCGCGCAGTCCTAGAAGCAGGTACGCTCTATCCAGGTGTCCTCCTTCGTTCCCCTCGGTGTTCTGGAAATCCTCGACCCTTTTGATGATTTTTCCTTCTAGCTCCACTATACCTCGCTCCAAGTATTCTAGCTTCCTGTTGGAAAGGATATCCATCTCCTTCCACTCCTCGATCATCCTCTTGTTGGTCTCATGTATTTCACGATGTTCATTCTTGGAATCATGAACCCTTTTGCGCAGCCGGTTGTACTTGACCTGAGCCTCAACATTCTCGTATATGATTATGTTTCCTCGGCTGACTCCTGGCCTCACTAACCCGTCCAAGTCGTCTTCCAACCATGCCGGATAGAAAGGCACATACCCTGCATGGTACCTGTCTGGTTCAATAGTATTCTTCTCCATGATGATTTTGCAATGCCACATGTGTTGGTCTTGGCACTTGTAGGGGACGTCATCGTCTTGGAAATCTGCTCTGAAGTGACTCATCTTATCAACCCTTGGCACAACTTGCTTTCTGCCTGCTTGCCTCATGACCCGGAGAGGAACTTAGGGGTAGATACCTCTCAACCCGATCAACACTAAGTGCGGTGCATCCCTGGACCTGATGATAAACTCGTCCGTCAGGAACCACTCGAATATCCATTGTACTTGTTCCTCAGTTAGATTATCAAACAATTCCACCCACTCTTTGGCAGTCTCCGGCTGAGCAAAAATGTCTGGAATGTATGTCATCCACTTGGGGTGATGGAAAGCCATGTGGTCATTCCAAGCCTTTCGCAGAAGTTCTTGGTGATATTGGCCCTTTTACAGATGTTCTAAAAGCCATAGTTGCAGCAATAGGCTGCAACCCTCGAAATGTTTAGCTCCTCTTTGGCAATGCTCCAAGGCTCGGTAAATATCAGCTAGGATCATAGGGACAATGCTGAAGGTTTTCCCATCAATCCCTTCCATCAAGGACCGGGTTACCATGGCTGAATCCTCTCCCTCTTCGTCGGGAACACTATCAAGCCCATAAAGAATGCAATGAACATGAATACCCTGCGGTGAATATGTCCCAGAGATGTGATGGCAAACTCGCCATGATGAGTACGGTATGATTTGCTGTGATCGTATCTTTCATATAAGTATTCGAAGAGTATGTAAGATTGTTTCAGACATCCCAGTCTAACGTTTTTCTTCAACCCCATCATTTTCAGAAAACCTTTGCCTGTGCGGTTCTTAGGTACTAACAACCCAGGGCTTTCCCAAGCTAACCCAGCTAGTCCTCCTATTTCTTCCAGGAGCGGTGTCATTTCAATATTCCCAAAGAGGAATACAACTCTTTCACTCCCAAAACAAAGTAGCGGCCTCAATCAACATGTTGTTTGGTTGGATGTCCAGGAGAGATGGTAAATTTCCCAGGTACTTCTTTACATGTTTATTATCACTGGAGGAAAGGTCTTCCCACCAGTTTAGGAGCATTGGCGGGATATTGCTGACCATACCGAATCTAGGGACCTCATGCCTCATTTTCTGCAAGACAAAAAATGGTTAGGATCTTACCCCCGCCAGACTCAACTATTTATACACTTATGATTAGCATACATGCATTTAGTTCTCCAAATTAATGCACAGAACGTGACCGTGTCCGTTGGGATTATGAAAACCCCTGGTGGACTTTGGATAATGTTGTCTTAAAGGGTTATTGTGCGGACGACACATTAACCCGACTAAGTTTGACCATGATGCGTGCACAATATAACAAGAGTAAGGTTTCTATAGGGGTCTAGACCGGTACCCTCGAGCGGACAACTCGAGGGGGAAGGCACGGAACCATCGACTGCACCGCTGATCGACTGGTTTTACAACAAATAAGACTTTCCATTTAGGAGGTATTATAAATAGGAAGAGCGCAACCACTCATCAAGCGTTGCTATAGGATTTGTATAGGCACGAGTGGAATATGACGTTGAGCATGATTATGCAGCAATAAATAAGCAATAAACAACATGTTGTCATGTATTTGCACATTATGAAAGCGGTAAATAAAGCAGTTATAATTAAAAGCAGTTACAAAGGGAAACAAAAAAACATGTCAGTTTCGTTAGGAAATATAAATACTTGGAAAATAAACAGCTAATTGCACATAAAGGGGAAAGGGAAAGGGTGCAGGTGTTAACAAAGTAAAGGCACAAATTCACAAAGCGGTTTGAAATGGTAAAAGCCTAGAATCCCCAGCAGAGTCCCCATGCTGTCGTGCCCCCCTTTTTCCTCTCCTTTCGGATTGGTCAGGGTTTTCGACATTATTGGGACAACTCATTTCCTTTTGGGAAGAGGGATATAAGGAATTTGAAGAGTCACCACCTAACGAATTAAGGTGTGTTAGGGCAGCTACTACGGGTCACTTATAACACTAATTGTATAACCAGAGATTGGGTAAGGGATTGAAATTACTCCAAGGGGAAGGTGTTAAGAACCCCTCAAATTCCATAATTGTGGGTCTCGAACAAACTTACTTTGTGAATTGATCAAGTAGCAAATAGACAGTCTAAACACACATATGTGACAAATCTCAGCATATTAGCTGTCTAGGCACACATATGTGAATAGAACCTTGGTTTTTGATAATCAAACAATATAAGCATACATGTATGAAAAGATAAGGGAAGTCCTAGGTTGTTTATCCTATAGGATCACATATGTGCAATGCTCGGTAATCACTCCTCAATGAGGGGATACACGTTGCATTGGCGCACAGGTCATCATATCCTTACTTACCCATTATCCCACCCCTTTAGTGGTTATCAAGCGAATTTAATTTAACGAGCTCTAAGAGTGTTGTTACACGTCCCTTCCTTGTGGCCCCGGAGGAGTTTAGGACCTCTAAATCTTGACAGTTCTTGACCAACCCCTAAGGTTTTAAAAGGGGAAAATTCTAGGCGACAAGCAAATAACAATTAGGACTAGCAGATAAATAAAAGAAACAGTTAAGAGGCTCATGTTTACCTCCACATGTAATGCACATAAACAACACGTCTCAAACACAGACAAAAGTAGTTTTATTAGAAAAGGATCCTAAGACAGGATATCGAAGTGAACACCAATACACAGAAATATGCAACACTGTTTCATATACTCACCGGTAGGATCCTAATCAGTTTGCCTACTGATTTTAAAACCTTTGAGCCCTTAAGCAGAAACACAATCAAAGTAGTTTCCAATTTTATAGAGATTAGTTACCTAAGGTTTGACTAGGTGCGGGACTGTACGTAATAATAATCACGGGGCATTTTGAGCAATTTGGAGGTTATTTAACATAAAACAAATGTTGATCTAGGCGATACGAGTCTGAGAGTGAAAGGATTGATACCAGTTTTATTCAGAAAAGACATCTATATGTGAGACTGTTTTTATGCCTTTTCGTGGATTAGTGATTTATTGTAATTAAACTAGGCGTGTTTAAACAAATGCAAACAGAATCCCTTAGAACATGGTATCTAAATGCACACAGGAATGTCAGACATGTGTTGAGGTTATTTATTAACCTAATAGAAGGATTTCTAAGTGAGAATACTTGTGCAACATTAAGGCATGGATTGATGATATGTAATATGCTAAAGCAGTAGATGTGAATCCCTAAGGACAGGATATCTAATACATGTTTGGCATGATTTGGATGAACAAACTGATCCTAAGTCATGAATTCTAATGCAAAATACACAGAATGTAAAGCCTAAAGCATGTTTTCTACCCAAAAATATCAACAATATTATACGGCTACCCTCCCCTTTTCACTAGCAACCCCAATATCTGTTTACAAATAGTTATTACAGACCAATGGCTGAATGAATTACATAAATGAAAAGGAAATAAAATTATAGGGAGCCTGAAGCAGGCCCAAATACATCCTGAGAATACCATGCCTTCCATAACCTCAAATGCCAAGAGCTTAATAGCCAATCTCATGTCCAGGTGTGTCAGAGTACCCTAAGGACCTCAAGGATCCCGAGCAGTGCTCACACCTAGACTTTTATAGCAAGAACTGATTAAGTGCAGTGTGGAAGGGACAACCCTAGTGTGTCAGAGTTCAGAGGGATCTCAAAAGGACCCCAAGGAAGTCACACACTGAAGGGGCAGAACCTAGGGACTTAAGAGTAGAGTGAGAGTGCTTGACATAGTTTTGAAAAAGGTTTTGATAAGAGAAACAGTATTGAACTTATTCAAGAGGTAAATGAGTTTTCAAAAGGATATGATTAGTGGTAAAACAATTTGAAAAAGCACTGTGAGTATTTCGAAAATTCAGCAAGCAACCTGATTGGCTACAGAGCAAACAAGTCCAATACTACTAATAGCAAAGTTCACACAGGGGTATTGAGGAATTAGGGACATATAGAACACACAAGGTAAAACATATAACAACAGAAACACAGAACTTTCCAAGAGTTTACAGGATTTGAGGAATTGGTCATACACTTAATGATACAGACATATGGATTTCAGAACAGACAGTTGAGAACATAGTTACACTAGACTGAGTTGAACATAGAATCATAATTACTTAGGAGGTAGTAAATAACTTAGCAAAGCAGATTAATACAAAAAACTGAGTAAACAAACAGACAAACAACCAAACATACACACATGGAGTAGAGCCAGGTTGAGAAATGCAAAGAGGTAAGAGGCAGGTTCAAGACATGCTAATCTAAATTCCTATAGGCTAGTAACTAAACAAGGTAGTCCAGGCATGCTAGGTGAAACTAAGATTTAGGCATGCTAGTCACATATTGAACGTCCAAATAATAAATAGGAATAAGATTGGAAATCAGTGAAGTAAAGCAGTAACAGAACACATAGAGTTTAGAACTTGAAATTGAATCAGAACATACCAGTTAAGGAGAGCAGACACAGAATATAGAGCAAGTGTAATGCAATAACTAGCATTGACTTACAGACGGGTAGTTCAATAGAAGTAGAAAGTAACAAGAAAGAGTTGAAAGATTTTAAGTGTAAGAGAGAATTGTTGAACTAGTGTTCGTGTGTTAGTGAGAATAGAAGAGGGAGTATATAGCAGTTGGGAACTAGAAAAATAAGGTAAACAATCAATTGTTCAGTAATTAAGGACAATTACAGAATCAGTCAAGCATAAATCAGTAAAGACTTCCCTTAATTAAGGGAGTAATTCACCAACGGTAAAGAGTAGGTAGTTAATTAAAGAAAGGCATCAAACAACTCAAGTATAAAGTAGGTAATTAGGGGTAAATACACAAAGGGTTCAATAAAGTAAATAACCAATAAGAATCAATGAATAATACAACTAAATCAAAGAATAAGGTAAGAAATAATAACAGGTTGTAAAACAAAATGGAAATCATTGAGAAAATCAACAAAGAGGTATAACCACGGCAAATCAGTCAATCAAAGACTCAAAATGACGTCAATTTTAGGGAAAATAACATAGGTTCTTAGGAATAGGCAGATAAGTCGAATATAAACAGAAAGAATCAAATTTGGAACCCTAACAAGACATATTAGGGTAAAATCACAAAATATTCAAATTAAACGAAGCAGTATTCATGAGAGTCAAACACATAGCAGAATCATATAGCAAATAATCAAAGACGAACTTCACAATCCAAACATAGTGCAAAAATTAGGGGTTTCAACATGAAATAGTTAGGGTTGACAAGAAACTCAACATAATCGATTAAAACACATAAGAATCAGAAAAATAAGCACTTAAAAATCAGAAATCGTTTTTGAAGAAAAGATTTTTCAGAAACCCTAGTTAGGAAAAATGAAAAGTCATTTGTAAATCTGTAGGTTTTTCCATAAAAACAAGCGAAAATAGTTCGATCCTCCTCAGATCTGTACATATCTAAAAAGTTAAGAAAAGAACTTAGGGTTTTTGAGGAAATAACCTAGAGAGGAAGACATCGGCTTAGAAACCCATAGGTTTAGGCAAAGAATAGAACGATCTTACTCAAATCGAGCCATGGTGGCCTTAGACTGGTAAGAATAGGCCAAAGGTGTGAGTGGACTGGTCCCTTGAGGACCTCAAAGATAGCGAAAACCCGGGGTAGGAGAGCCGTTAGGGCTTGAGGATGGTGATAATCCACCATAGTCGACGACAGGCAAGAAACGGCCAGGGGGGATTAGGGTTAGGGCAGAGAGAATTTGGAGAGGAGGGTGAAGGGTGAAGGCGGAGTGTGAGAGGAGAGTGAGGGGTTTGTTGCGGGG
>ML481063.1:41761-61645 GCA_005239535.1 Nicotiana rustica
GGGATGGTTATATAGGCTATAATTGAAATACAATAGGGCCATTTGTTAAATACCCAAGCAAATTAATTAAACTAATTTGTAAAATAATTACTAATTATAAAAAAAGAATTTCATGCATAGATATGTTTTGAAAATGGTTATTTATCATTTAAAAATATAAAGGACTAATTTTCTAGTAAAAATGATACGAAAATTATATATGTGGGCTATAATTGCAAAGTTATTGCAATTGTTGCCAAAAGTACCAAATTGGCTATTCATGGAATAATTTGGACTTAATAGGACCATAAATAATGGATTAAATCAAGAAATGTCTTTGAAATCATTTGTGATGCAATTTTATAATTATTTATTAAAAATAAAATGCTAGACAAATTAATAAAAATGTAGAAATATTGTTGAAAAATACCAATTAATCAATATGTGATCAAATAAACAAAGAGAATATAAAGGTCGAAGAAGTTCATTATAACGCAATTGGTACAAATCTTGAGGACTACAAAGATACAAATACAATGTTTAAACGACTAAATAAAGATATCAAGTATATAAAAGAAAAAAGGGGGGTGGGGGTCCTACGTTTTTTAGCCTATATAATACTTCGCAACCTCTTTTAGATATGAGTTTCTCATATTATTCAGCGGGCACAGACTATTATCTCCTGCTACCCGATTACTATGTTAAAGTTATTTACCTAAAGCGTTCTAATTTAGTTCTAAGTCGTGTCCTATGTTTGCACTACCCGTCCCATGCCTATGACCCAGGAGGCTTTGGACCTACTATTTGGGTGGTTCTAGACTTTACTTAGGTTGATCAAAAATGATAAATCTAAGCGACATTCAAAACATGTAGGACTACACATAAAGACAAATAAATGGCTCAAGTTGGCCTCCACATGTAAGCAATAGATGCACGCGAGCAGTATTAAGACGCGTTAGAATCATTAAGTCCTATAGGCATGATTTCTATGTGATTTCGGATTATAAATTAGAGCGTTACAAGTCCTACATGCATTATTTCTAATCATTTTGTATTAAGTTAGTGAAAATAATCCCACAACTCTGAATTACCAGCGTTGATTTTTATAGAGATGTGTCTTAGGCGGGTGACAGTATCCTATAGGCAGGATTTCTAACAACTATTGAAATTGATATTATAACACTTTACTCTTATAGACATGTCATCTAGGCGGGGTAGTGTAATGAAAACAACGTCAATAATCGATTAAAAGATTAGAATCCTGTATTCATGATTTCATGGGTAGTATTCATAAAAAGCAATAGAGGCGATTGATTGATTAGTTGGATCCTTATAGATGTGGTATATAGACTAGCCAAGCACATTCTATTGCATCCTATAGGCATGTTGTCTAAACGTCTGCAATGAGAAGCAAGTACAACATATGATTAAACATGCTTTTAGTGGTGAACAAGTATTAGGCAAGTTAAGTGAAGTGTGTGATTTCCTATAGGCAAGATTTCTATGAGTGTGTCACATACCAAACAAAATAACAAACAAGGCATGTTGAACGAAACAACCAAGCATAACACATAGACCCTATAGGCAGGTTCTCTACCCTTTCAATGGAAATATTAGAATATACATGTTTCCCCAATTTCACTAGTACCCCAATTATTTGTTTATAAATTGTTACAGACCCAAGAATGAAATAATACTAACTGAAAAATGACAAAACATGGGTTGAAACGAATACAAGCCCACTAAATTGCAATTACAAGCCCAACACAAAAGTAAACCAGGGATATCCCAAGCCTTCAATAGTCTTACTCTCTGAACAACCATCAGGCCCAAACCACAGTCTGAGACGTCAATTAGAGTGCACCTGAATACAGTGCCCCAGGTCCAAAACCACACATGGCCCATTTCCAGGCCCAATGAGTAACTTACTTATCCAAGCAGATACTAAATTGCGATATGAATGTGACATAATACTCATAAAAAACCTAAACACTTAGTTCTTAAAAAGCTTTACCATCAACAGTTTTAGCCGAGAAGTATAAATAGGATCATACTAAATGGAAAAGCACACAAGACACATATAAGGCAAGTTTATATTTTGTAATTCCAGAAACAAAGTTTGATAGTGATAAGATTGACCATTATAGGACAGTATACCATTTCAATGTGTTTCAAAGTAAAGCACGAACAAGAAACAACCTAAATACCTTTAGATGATAGTTTAACAAAATCATGAAACATGAAGTGGGTAGAGTGCAGTCTCTATAGGAAGGTTTTAACATGAGAACCTTGTGAGAATGTGGAGGCAAACAACATAACAACATGCTAGTGGGCACAATTTGGCAAACATATCACTTAGTTGATCATGAAACTTAACATGACGGAAATTAACTATAGCACAAAGATTCTAAAGAACTCACATGTCAATTATAGGATAACAAGACAAGCAAACATTAGAATCAAGGCTAATATGAGCATGATCAATCAGACAGAACCTAAGAAGGCTAGAAACCATTTGAATCAATTACATAGAGTGAAGGTATACTACACATGTTGAAACCTATCATGTTCGATACTAGAGAACATGGAATTGCAGAATATCATTGAGATAATAGAATTACATGAAGCGTACATGTATACATTTAATATCGGGACGGCCAATCTTACGTCTATTATGGCACACTGTGGTATATTCACGTACGGTCCGAGGTTCGACCTCGGACGCTCCTTATGATTCAACTTTAAGGCCGTACAAGTTTAAGATCGACGCAAGGAGGAGACACGGAGATTGAGGTAGGCATCCCTGTGACAAAGTACAATTTTGTACTCCCAACATTAGATAGCAGTATCAACTACGAATCTTGTCAATAAATGGTGGTGTACTATGCTGGGACTTCCCCTCTTATAAAAAGGGGACCCTTGTCATTTTGTAAGGGACAATATATTGAATACAAGGCACAAGAACATTCTCTTATTTAATATCAAAATATTTCCTACTTCTCTTTACTAGCTCATTTACTCGCATTTATTGCTTTCCATTACTTTTTCTTCATTGATAGCTTATCATTGATCATAAATAGCGTATCGCAAGGCCTTCAAATATGTTATAGCTTCATCGATCTTCCGACCCAGGCCTCGAACCTCGGTCACAAAGACCCTCGAGGTATACATCGAGCCTTCGACCTAAGGCGCTCTGGTTTGCTTTTCTATAGCTTTCTAACTGTTTTCGTATATTCCGCTTTAACGCACTCAGCTACAATTATTCAATAACTGGTATTAATATAAATCACATATTTTTAGAACCACTTAACTAAATATAATTATAATTACCATTTTCACGGTAAACAGTTTGGCGCTAACTGTGGGGCTAAAGATAATAGTGATTGTTTTAGTACTAGTTCGTTGAAAAAATGCAAGTTATCTTTCACGCTTTTTCTTTCCCGAAGAACCTTTGATTTCAAGACAGAATGTCTAATTCGATAAACGCACGCGAAAACAACGGCGTCGAAGACCGTGGATAAAACAACGCAGCTGTTTCAGGCGCTGGAGCACCGCTGCAAAACCCTGAGGGTGTCTAGAACCCAAACCCAGTGGATATGGGCTCGCGCAACGCCCAACGCGTCAACTTCATTTCCCGCACCAACGGTGACACGCACCCTACGGGAGAACAAGAGGTCCTGAACACCCTGGTTCAGGAAGAAAAGCAAGTAAGCCTCCATGATATTTTCGAAATATTGCAGGCACAACAACTGGTGATCGCTCAGCTATAAAGCCAGCAAAAGACTCTGAGCACTGTAGCTCCAGAGGTGGCTCCTCGGGTCGAGCAGGTTCCAGAGAGATCGAGCAACGAGGGGTCGGCGACCGATCCATCCATCATAAAATTGCTCGAGGACCTCACCAAGAGAATCGAGTCGGGAGAAAAGAGGATAGAAGTGAACAGTAAAAAATTAGAGACCTACAACACGAGGGTCGACCAAATTTCGGGTGCACCCCCGATTTTAAAGGGTGTGGATTCAAAGAAGTTCGTACAAATACCTTTTCCTTCGAGAGCGGTCCCAAATCCCATCCCCAAAAAATTCAGAATACCCGACCTGGCGAAATACAACGGGACTTCGGATCCCAACGAGCACATCACCGCCTGAAGGGGAATGACTTAAAAGAGGACGAGATCGAATCCGTCCTATTAAATAAGTTTGGTGAAACACTGTCGAAGGGAGCCATGATGTGGTACCACAACCTTGCCCTTAATTCGATAGATTCATGTGCCGTGCTGGCGGATCCTTTTGTAAAGGCACACGCTGGGGCCATCAAAGTTGCAACCAGGAAGTCAGACGTCTTCAAAATAAAGTAAAGGGAAAGAGAGATGCTACAGGAGTTCGTATCTCGCTTCCAAATGGAACGGATGGAGTTACCGCCGGTATCCGATGATTGGGCGGTACAGGCTTTCACTCAAGGCCTAACAAACGAAGCTCAATAGCTTCAAAGCAGCTAAAAAAAAACTTGGTTGAATACCCTGCCGTCACTTGGGCAGATGTACACAACCGATACCAGTCAAAGATTAGGGTAGAAGACGACCAATTGGGAGCACCCTCGGGCTCTGTATACCCCAGCCGGCTCCTGGCAAAAGAGCCTAGGCCGAGCAAAGAAAGGTACCATTCGTATTATGAGGATCGAAGAAACGTTCCCAGATGGAACATACCACGCAATGACCGAGGGACAAATCGAGGCCATAACCCTCGGGGACTCATAAGTCAAGTCGGTTGTGACCGGCCCACAGGACCATAAGAGGCGCCCCGGCTATCAGAATACAACTTTAACGTCGATGCTTCAGACATCGTATCAGCCATAAGTAAAATCAAGGACACTAGATGGCCAAAGCCCGTATTTCCAGACCCGTCGCAAAGAAATCACAACCTGATGTGCGAGTTCCACAACACACACGGTCACAGGACCGAAGATTGCAGACAGCTCAGAGAAGAAGTAGCTCGGTTAATCAACAAAGGACATCTTAGAGGGTTCCTTAGTGACCGAACTAAAACTCAAATTCAGGAAAGAGAAACAAATAGGAAAAACGGGATGGGGGAGCCGCAACACATTATCCACATGATCATGGGAGGGATCGACGCCTCGCAGGAGCCGGGACGAACAAAGATATCCATCACAAGGGAAAAACGGACTTGAGGTTACATACTTGAGGACGCCCTCACATTAAGTGACGAGGACATCGAGACTTTGTCTCAACCTCACAACGATGCTCTGGTAATTTTTTTTATTGTAAATACATTTCAAATTAAAAGTGTACTTGTAGATCCAGGTAGCTCGGCCAACATAATCAGGTCAAGGGTGGTAGAACAACTCGGGCTGCTCGAACAAATCGTGCCTGCCACTCGAATTCTAAACGGATTCAACATGGCGAGCAAAACAACCAAGGGAGAAACTACCATCCCTGTCAAAATGGTTGGCACAATCCAAAATACATAATTTCATGTCATCGACGGGGACATGAGATACAACGCCTTACTCGGAAGGCCGTGGATACACTACATAAGAGCAGTACCATCAACCGTCCATCAAATGATGAAGTTTCCCTCCAAGGAGGGAATAAAAACGGTATACGAGGAGCAACATGTTACAAAGGAAATGTTCGCGGTACACGATGTGACACCAAGAATGACGCCCTCCGCGTCAAAAGGTCTAAGGAACAAATAGGCAGTCGAGAAGCCATAAGAAGCCACACCCCCAGCCACTTCCGAACTCTTAAGTAAAGGGTCGTGCCGCATCCTTGGAATGGGAGGGCAAAGAGAACTCTACCGCAGTCGAGGTATGACTATCCCCTTATTGTTTAGTTAAATTTCGTGCTAACTTGTGCGCAGACACCAGGTTTTAAAGCATGCGTCACACTCTTTTCCTTTGGCCGGATTTTTATCCCGAAAGGGTTTTGTCTGCAAGGTTTTTAATGAGACAACACCTATGTGCTACCTGGGGAAAGCTTAAAGTAGTATTCGAGGCTTCTCCCCAATCAGCCCCAAATACTTGGGGGGCACCGACCCAGGAGATCATCTTCTCGAATGTGACAGAGCAAGGCGAGGAGGGATTCCAAGAGAAAACTATATACCAGTCCAAACGATCAAACGAACCGTGCCCGCATAAGAGGGGTCAAATCCTCAACAGACAAAACATGTGTATTCGTACCAAGAAATGAAATGATTTTTTTTATCAAAACAATTTGCGATTACAAGAAGTTGCCATTTTTAGGGAAAGCCCCCAAGGTTGTCTCGGGGACTGTCGTTAAAGCCCAAGGTAGTAAGATCCCAAGAGGGTAACCTCAGGTGTGCTCGAAGTCGTAAGATTTCGAGTAAGGCACAAACAGATCATACGATCCCGACTTCAAAGCCAAGACTATATAGTCAAACTTGTAAGACCCCTACAAAGGCATACCCTCGAATATAGATGACGAGGATACGATACTCGGGATTAAGGGCTATGGCCAAACACGAATGACTTCGTTCGATAAGGCTACAACCAAATTAAAGCAATTCGGGGACGCCCGACTATCGCCGTAGAATTAAATCCTTCAAAATTATTTCAGAAAGAACCAATTAAAATCATGCTATCTTTAGTGTAAGAAAGAGTTTCAAATATTTTTATGTTGGCTCGTAAGAAAGAGTTTCGAACATTTACATGTCGTCTCACAAGAAAGAGTTTCAAACATTTTCATGTCGGCTTGGAAGAAAGAGTTTCTAACATTTTTATGTCGGCTCGTAAGAAGGAGTTTTGAACATTTTCATGTCGGATCGTAGGGCAAAACCTCCCGAGGCGCCCATTCATCATGACTCATAATCAAGGTTCTTTTAAGGTCGTCGAAGAGTCAGGCGAACACGAAAAACATCGAATGAATCTTGAAGCAAGGGAAAATATAGCCTTGCTAAAGACTGGTTCAGGTTGAATCAAAAGAAACCCAAGGGTGAATATCCTCAAGCCGAAACCAGACTTGAAGACTAAGAACCCGGGACAAGTTAAACTGAAAACGCCTAAGGGCAGACACAGTGGAGCCTAAGGGCTAACATCAAAAGAACCTATGGGCCGCTTAAAGGATGCCCCGACTCTGTGATTAAAGGCCTAGACACAAAGATAATAGCCCCAGGTCGTTTGGTCTACCGTCAACAAGCACCGAAATTGGAAATACAGGGGAAAACAAAGACGAGCAAACTGAAGCAAACAAAGATTCTCATATATACCATTAATACACTTAAAACTCTCCCAACAAAGATTTATGTAAAAAGGAAGCCTAAATTGCTCGCAGGAACAGTTCCCCCAAAGACCTTTGAACATCGGCATCCATACTAGGGGAAGGAATAATTGGGCATCGATCTGATCCGCCTTGGCTTGCTTTATCTCTTCCGAAAGATCAAAGCCACGGACGTGTATCCCCAAGGTCTCTCTGCGGCATTTACACCGAGCATGTTCCTTGCTCCTTCTCTCCCTATCAAGGGTTCCCTTAATTCAGCCCGAGTATTGGAGGCATCCCTCAGGTAAACGTCTACCTTCTGATCAGCCTTTCTTTGTGCCTCTTCAACTTCGGCTCGGGCATCGATAGCTTCGATTTTCATCCGTAGAAGATCGGCCTCGAGCCTCTCTACTCGGTTCGTAAACACCGATTTATCCTCCCGAACATTCCAAAGGTGCACCTCGAGGGTAGCAACCCTGGCCAGAACGTTCTTATTGGCCTCAACATGGGCGTCGTTCCGAGCCCTAAGCCTAGTGCACTCGCGTTCGGCCTGACGAACTCTGCCCCAGAGTCACTCTACGTCCTCCGTATTTTTTCGCAACTGCAACGCCGGAACATTAGACCTAAAAAAAGATAAATAACACATATGACACAAAAAGCAGAAGTCACTTGTTCCTTAAGGCGACCCTCGTAGTCGCAATTCCGACTCACCTCGTACCGAATGTGTGTCAATTCTTTCGCCTGTCTGTCACTAAGGAGTTTAAGGGATCTCTCCCCATCCATATCCTTCCGCAATTCACACCTGAGCTTATCAAAAACCTGCGAAAATAAAGTTCAGCTAAAAATGGAAATATAGAGTCAAAACAGTGTCGACTCATCGAGCCTTACCGCAATGCAGAATTATTGTGCGCTCTCAAAAGACGAGCGAATATCTATGGGGATGGCCCCCTCCTCCGTATCCCTCTGGAGGGGAACATGGTCATCAACAACCTCATCCCCATCAGACGGTCCTTGACCCCGAACCTCCGTCGAAGTACCTTCGACGCATGGAGCTAACAGTGGAAAGCAATTCTTCTTCCCCGAAGTGACTTCATAAAGACAATTAGGTGGAGACAAAGAGGAGGCCCCATCGCCACTTTTACGCCTTCGGGAAGGTCTTTCCTCGCGGCCAGCTCCCTCATCCGCCAAAGGCTCTTTCTGTTTGGTGCATTGTCCCGACCCCGAGGCCGGCAACTCCTTTCTCTCTTTTAGAGAGTCCGATCTCGCTCCTGGTAGCTCCTCGACAGCTGCAAAAAGGAAAGTCAGCAAGGGAAATAATATATCCTCGTGGGAAAATAGCCCTACGGTACTCACCTTGGGGCCTGGCCTCATACCTATCCTTTGATAGATTATGCCATTTACGCCCATCATGGGACGAACATGCCATCAGGCCCAGATCCAACCCGCCAAATCAGGGATTTCACGTGGTGACCACAGGGTCGCTGAAAAAGGGAAGGACAAGATTTAGTATGGGAACATCATCCTCCTTAGACAAAATAATAGCAAGAGCGTACCACTTACGCGTAGGATTCCATTTCTCAGGAAACTAATAGAATTCTGAAGGGATGATATCGGCGGTCCGCACTCGGACAAATTGGCCCGTCCACCCTCGATCTTCATTTTTCTCCCCCCCTAGCGACAGAGGATGTGGAGGTCCGACGCAACAGGGTGACCAGCCCCCAACAATGCATGGGCTGATACAACCTGATGAGGTGGTCGAGGGTAAACTCGACCCAAGCCTTCTCTGCAAAAAACCTGATCATAAGTACGATCCTCCAGAATGACGGGTGGACCTGTGCCAGGGTGACCTGGAATTTTCGACCAAATCCAAGGATAACCTTATCAAAGGGGCCCAATGTAAAGGGGAACGTGTACACGTTCAGAAACCCTTCCACATGAGTCGTGATGTCCTCCCCCAAGGAAGGGACCCGCAGTACCACATCTCTTCCCCATCCGCAATCTCTCCTCATTGCCTCAAGGTGGTCTTTGCCTATCAATGGTATAGACCTCGACGAGTAGCCCCGACGATTCTGAATATCGGAAGACCCCCTTAACGCAAGGACATCCCTCGAGGCATCATGTCCCGTGATTCGTTCGACATAAACTGGCGATGTACCACCGGCTGAATGAAGAGCGGAGGCAGGTCTTTCCTCCCCCTGCCCGATAGGTTCAGGCTCAGTAACCATGATTTCTATAAAGCAAGAAAGAGGAGGGAAGGCCTAAAGCGATAATACCTGGTTGAAATGACGGAGCACTAAGTTACGGAATAATTTTATGAGGGAACAGTTAGTCTATAAAGCAAAATCTCCTAGTGAGGAGCAAGAGTGCGTATATATATAAACAGAGCAGTGACTGTACACCTAACCTACAGACCAATAAATTCTAACCAGCTAATTCATTTCCTCTATTCCTTTTTGGGAAATGCACCGACAAGGTTATCTCTGTCATTTCACAAATCATCGGGAACCTCTGATGGATCCTGCCTCAAAGCAACATCCGAAATAGGGATCCCCGCCATCGTAACCACGGAGCCTTAATAACTACCTACGCTGGTTAGGCCCAAGACAGTACCTGGTCTTGAGGGCTCTTCTATCCCAAGAACAGGCGTTGAAACATCGATGTCAAAACCGAAAGGAATAACTTTGCAAAAGGGAAGTTAGGAGGCAAAAGGAAAATCATTATCTTCACAAAACTATATGTACAAAGTTGCGTATTTACAATGTTTCCCCAAAGGGAAAAGGAAAACAGGACTATTCTTCGCCCTCGCCCTCGCCCTCGGCCGAACCACGGGTGGAGTCGCTATCAGAATTTCCGCCCGATGAAGGCGTGAGCACTGTCTCTTCCTCCAAAACCCTGGTTCTTCGACCTCAGTATGGAAATCGGCACCCCGCGTAATTGCCTCTTCAATTGCCAGCCTCCTGGCTTAGGAACGAGCATACTCGATAGCCCGCTTCAATCTCTACACGACCTCTTCAGATATTTTTCTGGCCTGGTTATTGGCAGCTATGGCATCCTTCCTATATTATGCAATGTGCCCTTCAGCCTCAGACTTAGCCGCAGACAGTCGGACTATCCCCTCCTAGGCATTTCGGAGAAGGTCCTGGGTCGAAGTCAGATCGCCCCACAGGAGATCCCTCTCCGAGACCGCGGCCTCAATTCGCCCTCTCAGCTCAACGACCTCGTTATCCTTGGCCCCTGCCTCCACTCAGAATTTTTTCACCAGGGCATTCTTTTGGAGTATCTGCAAGGGAAAACTAAATTAGTAAAGTTGATTTGTGCGCATGCGATAGCACACCTGCGGATGCCACGCTACTTGCTCGTTGAGACTAGCGTGAAGCGCTTGTAGCTCATCCTCCTATTGAGCCAGGGAAACCTTTAATTCCCTTATCTCGGAGGCAGACTTACCGAGCTCTCCCTCGCGGCAGATAAGCTCGCCGTTTAACTTGGAAAACACCTGTCTGTATGCTCTCTTGGCCTACAACTGTGATGACCCAAAAGGTCATACGATGTATCCTTAGCTAATTCTGTGTTTCGAGGTCGTGAAAACCTCCTTATATCTCACCTCGATTTGCGTGCGCAGCCCGGGCGTGTAGTCAGGAAGCCGTTGAGTGAAAGACTGATAAAAATGATGATTTTATATGAATTAATTAAATAAAGTTGACTTTGGTCAACATTTTTGGTAAACGGACACGGGCCCCTGATTTGACGGCCCCCGGAGGGTCCGTAGGAAAATTTGGGACTTGGGCGTATGTCCGAAATCAAATTCCGAAGTCCCAAGTCCGAGAAATGAATTTTTAAAGAAAATTGTTTTCTGAAAAACATAAAGGTTTTTGAAAATGAAACTTTATGTGAAACCTGTGGTATCAGGCCCGTATCTTGGTTCCGGAGCCCGGTACAGGTTCACTATGATTTATATGTGTTATATGTGAAGTGTGGTAAGAAACGGAATCCATTTGTCGTGATTCAGACCTAAATTGCAAAATTTGAAGTTTAAAGGAGTTTTGAGAAATTTCATTGATTTTGGGGTTTAATCCGATGTTTATGATGTTATTTTTGTCATTTGATTACACGAATAAGTCCGTAGCATGTTTCGAGGTTGTGTGCACTTTTGGTTTGAAGTTCCGAGGGCTCAGGTGAGTTTCGGGTAGATCCCGGGATGTTTTTAGGCTTAGAACAGGGTTGTTGCAGGTTCAGAAAAGAACTGATCTCTAAACCTGCCAGTGCGGGCCGCGGTCGCCTTTGTGCGGTCCGCGGTGGAAAGATCTTCGCGGTCGCGGTCGCCTTTGCGCGGTCAGCGGTGGAAGGGTCTTCGCCGCTGCGGCCGCTTTTGTGCGGTCCGCGGTGGGGGCCTGCGGGGGGTATATTTAAACGGGATTTTCAGCTATTTTTCATTTTTCAAAACCCTAAAAACATAAGAGGTGATTTTCCAAACACTCTTTCTTCTCCAAAACATTAGTAAGTGATTTCTAACTCATTTTCTTTAATCCTTAACTTCTTTTTACAAGATTTCATTCTAGTTACTAGGGTTTTCATGGTGGAATTGGGAATTTTGGGTAAAACCTAAGAATATTGAAATTTGGGGATTTAGACCTCAAATTGAGGTCGGATTCCAAAACCACTTATATATCCGGGCTCAGGGGTGAATGGGTAATCGGGTTTCGGTCCGAATTTCGAGTTTGGACCGAGCGGGCCCGGGGTCGATTTTTGACTTTTTGGGGAAAACTTTAGAAAACTCATTTCCATGCATTAGAATTGATTCATTTAGCATTTATTGATATAATTAAGTAACCTGTGGCTATATACGAGCGAGTTGGTGGTGGAATCAAGAGGCAAAGCGGTAGTTGAGGCTTGAATTGTGTTCGTGGCATCGAGGTAAGTGTTTGGTTTAACCGTAGCTTGAGGGAATAGGTGTTGAGTCATATGTGCTACGTGTTTGTCCCATGTTCAATGTATAGGTGAGGTGACGAGTACCTATGCATTGTTGTCAAGCATGCCTGTGAGTCGGTCTTTATAATATAGGTGTTTTTCTTCGTTTTTTACTGTGTTATGAAGTAGATTTCATTTTGGAGGTTATTCAATTGTTGGAAATACTTGGTTGCAAACATTGTTGATTAATTGTCGGTTGAGGATTATTTTGTTATGTTTTACCCTTGAGCGAGATTGGTTATAGTTGTGTCCCTTGCCGGGACAGTATTTGTTTCTACTGTTGTTCCCTTGCTGGGATGTTGTGATTATGATACATGTTATTGGTTTTTCCTTGCCAAACTGTTGTTCTTGATATTGTTTGGGTGAGGAAGAGTGTAAAGCACGAACGGTGATGCCGTGTATTTATTTGTTGCATTGTGAGGAAGAGTGTAAAGCACGAAGGGTGATGCCGTGTATTTATTTGCTGCATTGTGAGGATGAGAGTGTAAAGCACGAAGGGTAATGTCGTGTAATGATTTAATATTTAAAATCACGAAGGATAATGTCGTGCCGTTTTATTTATTCATTGCATTGTGAGGATGAGAATAAAAGCATGAAGGGTGATGCCGTGTATTTATTTATTTACTTGTTTGGTGAGGATGAGAGTAAAAGCACGAAGGGTGATGTCGTGCACTTGTTTTGGTGAGGATGACAGTAAAGCACGAAGGGTGATGCCATGTACTTGTTTGTTATATGTGTTTACTTCCTGTGCTATTTTTGATACTTAGACTGTTGTTTCATTCTGTGATTTAGAAATTGTTTCCCCTTGTCCCCAGCATGTTCTCCCCGTTTTACACTTAACTGGTTATTTTCTTGCTGTATTCTTGTTATATATTATTGAATTGCACATGTGTTTATTATTTGTCGTGTCCTAGCCTCGTCACTACTTCGCCGAGGTTAGGCTCGGCACTTACTCAGTACATGGGGTTGGTTGTACTGATGCTACATCTGCACTTTTTTATGTTGTGCAGATTACGGTACCGACCCAGTGGACACTGATCGAGGGAGTATCCATTAGTCTACCGGATACACTGAGGTAGACCTGCAGGCTTCCGCAAGCCTTGGCGTCCCATTCCTTATTCCACTTTCCTTTATTGATGTTTATACTACTTCAGAAAATAGTTGTATTATTTCTTTCAGACCTTTTATCTGTATTAATCATAGATAGTCCGTGACATGGTGACTCCAAAGATCCGGGTTGGCTAGTTTGAGTATTTTTGCTAAGTTTATGGATTTAGTTATGCATTTCCTTTTTATCTGTTCTTACTTTTAAGCTATTAGTTACGGAAAAGCCGATTTTACCTGTTCTCACTTAATAATTAATGGTTTTTAGTAAATATGATTAAACACGTTGGCTTGTCTAGCGGGTTCAACGTTATACTCCATCACGACCCCGGTGGTGGGAATTTTAGGTCGTGACAAGTTGGTATCAGAGTTCTAGGTTTCTTAGGTCTCGCAATTCACGGACAAGCTTGGTAGAGTCTGAGGGATCAGTACGAAGACGTCTGTACATATCCCCAGAGGCTGCAAAGTTAGGAATAACTTCACATCTCTTCTTCTCTGTCCTGCGATTTGAATTCTAAATGCTAATTGAACTTCTATTCAATTCTCTAGCAGATGGCGAGAACGCGTGCTTCCTCATCTACCGATCAGCATCCCGATCCTCCAGTTGTAGTTCCTACGAGGGGCCGAGGACGAGGCCGAGGCTGTGCTAGAGGCCAAGGTAGGGGCAGGGCTCAGCCCAGAGTAGCAGCCCTAGTATAGGACCCACAGGTAGATTTTGCTGGTGAGGTTCCTACTCAGACGGTTCCGGTCAGACCAGCTCAGGTCCTAGAGGGGTTCATTTCCACCCCGGTACTTCAGGACGCCCTAGTCCGTTTAGTGGGCCTTATGGAGAGCGTGGCTAAGGTCGGTCTACTTCCTACTGCACCAGTCGTCTCTCAGGCTGGGGGAGGGTCCCAGACTCTTGCTACCCGCACACCAGAGCAGTTAGCTTCTCAGTTCCAGACTCCAGCACCTCAGACAACTGGAGCAGCTCAGTCGGGTATTGTGGTACAGGCAGTTGAGGGAGCANTGCACCAGTCGTCTCTCAGGCTGGGGGAGGGTCCCAGACTCTTGCTACCCGCACACCAGAGCAGTTAGCTTCTCAGTTCCAGACTCCAGCACCTCAGACAACTGGAGCAGCTCAGTCGGGTATTGTGACACAGGCAATTGAGGGAGAAGCTATGTATGTCGATGCCTTGTGGAGATTGGATTGGTTCACCAAGTTATTTCCTGCACCATCAGAGGATCCCCAGGATTACTTGGACAGTTGCTATGAGGTTCTTCAGAACATGGGGATCATAGAGACCAATGGGGTCAATTTTGCTACATTCCGTCTTTCTGGTACCGCCAAGAATTGGTGGAGGGATTCCTGATTGACTAGGCCAGCTGGATCTTCGTCGTTGTCTTGGGCTCAGTTCTCCGAGTTGTTCTTGGAGAAGTTTCTACCAGTTACCCAGAGAGAGGAGCCTCGGAGGCAGTTTGAGCATCTACAACAGGGCTCTATGATAGTTACCCAGTACGAGACCAGGTTTATCACTTTGGCCCAACATGCTATCATGATACTCCCCACCAATCGAGAGATGGTGAGGAGTTGTATTGAGGGGCTAGATCATCCTATTAGGCTTCAGATGGACAGGGAGTCAGGTACCGATATTTTATTCCAGGAGGCGGCCAATGTGGCCAGGCGTATTGTGATGGTTTTGTCATAGGGCAGTGGTCAGGGATCTAACAAGAGACCTCGTCATTTCGGTACTCGATCGCGCATCCAGTCTGCGACTCGTGTGCTTTCTCGATAATGATAAGCTGACCCACGATCGCGCATCATGCCTACGATTCGTGTGCTTACTCGATAATAATAATATATAAGCATTCCTTCCCATGACAATAACTAGAAGGAAAAAAAGGGGATGTCAACGCATCTGGGAAAAAATGATTAATCTCTATCAATAGACCTGCTAAAGCCCCGAACCATACGATCGCGCATTCAGTCTGCGACTCGTGTGCTGACTCGATAATGATAAGCTGACCCACGATCGCGCATCATGCCTGCGATTCGTGTGATGACTCGATAATAATAATAATATATAAGCATTCCTTCCCATGACAATAACTAGAAGGAAAAAAGGGGAATGTCAACGCATCCGGGAAAAAATGATTAATCTCTATCAATAGACCTGCTAAAGCCCCGAACCATAGCGTACTTAGTACTGGTGCCACAGAGAGATATGTTTTTAGATCTCGCATTGAAAAACCTCCTTCTTTTGTATTATTTGATGGAATAGATAATACATATATGATCAGATGCATATGTAGTTAAGGGCTGTGCGGAGAAGGGTTGAGTTGCGTAATAGCGGATTCGTAGGTCAATAAATCGTTAGAGACTTTCAATGGTCCGCTCTTGATTTATGCTTCACAGGCCTACTGCTTTAGCCATATCTCTTTTTATATTATATTGATGGACCTTAGTGAGTATCTAGTCGACCTCTCGTCACTACTCTTTCGAGTTTAGACAGGATACTCACTGGGTACATATTTATGTATGTACTCATGTTGTACTTCTTCTTCTTTTGTACTTGGTTGTACAGGTCCGGAGGCTGGTACATCTGATTATCAGGCCGGTGCTAGATACTGATTTGTGTGATTAGACTTCACGGTGAGCTACTCTTCCTGGCGACCTCCTAGCAGCACCCTGAAGTTCCTTTGTTATTTTCCCCGTCTATTTCATCCAAACTGTGGATTTGTATCCATACGTATCTTGTATATTCCGATAGTTGCCTGTGACACTCGTGACACTAGTTCCTGGCACACACGTAGTGTATATTTTGGGTTTTGGGATGTATATATTATATAGACATGGTTATCGTTTGGTTCACATATTTGTGGTTTTACTTCATATCGCAGGCTATTATCGTATTCATATCTGGAAAAACAAATATTGGTAAATGTTGGAATGTTAGGCAACTGGGGAAGGTAACTCATAGTGTCATTCATGTTGGCTGGCCTAACCCCGCTGTTGGGCGCCATCGCGACCTAAATTAAGATTTGGTTCGTGACAACGTGGTATCATAGCCTTAGGTTCACGTAGTCTCACGAGTCACGGGCAGACCTAGTACAGTCTTGCGGATCGGTACGGAGACGTCTGTACTTATCTTCAGGAGGCTATAGGGTGTTAAGAAACTCCTCTTTGTTCATATCCTATCGTGCAACCGATGATGTACTCAAATTTGATCTTCTAGTCTCTCACAGATGGTGAGGACGCGTGCTTCTCATGTTCCTGATCCGGGAGAGGCTGCTACCCCCGCCGCTCGAGGCCGTGGTAGGGGCAGGGGTAGGGCACCTGCTCGAGGCAAGGGATGAGGGCGTCCCAGAGTTGTACTAGTTGCACCACTTGAGGATCCTATTATCGAGGAGCGGGATGAGTTGCCTCCCGTTTCTCCTGCTCCAGCGGACTTTATGACGGCGCCAGGCTTCCAGGAGGTCATGGGCCGCATGTTGAGATTCATGGACACCACGTCCCAGGCAGGCGTACTTCCAGCAGATCCTTCAACTTCCCAGGCGGGAGGGGGAGTTCAGACCCCTACCGCTCAGGCCACCGGAAAGGCAGCAGCACATCACACTCCGGGTACACCGCCCATGGGTGGAGTTCAACCTATAGTAGCACAGCCAGATCCCAGGCCAGTTGCAGAGGGTGACCAACAGAAAATGCTAGATAGATAGACCTGGATTCTCCATCCAGTCTTCGGGGGTGAGCGGGGCGAGGATGCCCAGGATTTCATTGGCAGGTGCAGGTACAGACTACACAGCATGAGGATATTGGAGTCGCATGGGGTAGACTTTACTACATTTCAGCTTAAGGGTCTAGCTCGCCGCTGGTTGAAGTCATATGTTCTTAGCAGGCTAGCAGACTCTTCTCCTGTCACGTGGAGTCAGTTTACTCAGTTATTTGTGGATAGATACATTCCGCCGTCTGAGATGGAGGAGCTTCAGGGTCAGTTCGAGCGGTTAGAGCAGGGGCAGATGTCCGTGACGGATTATGAGGTAAGGTTTTCAGAATTATCCCGTCATGCTCTCATGATATTTCCCACTGATGCCGAAAGGGTGCGGTAGTTCGTGGAAGGCTTACATCCAGGTACCAGGACCTCTATGGCCAGAGAGACAGAGATGGGTACCCCGTACGATCTTGTAGTGGAGATAGCTCGACGGATTGAGGGTTACCGACTGAGGAGAAGGGAGCAGGGTCTGCAGGGTCAGCTGGACAAGAGGGCCAGATTCTCAAGTGACTTCAAGGGCGCTCCAGCTAGGGGCAGGGGTCAGTTCAAAGGCGGTCAGTTCAGTAGGCCTTCATATACAGCACCTCCAGTACCTCCCAAGGGTGTTCCAGCGAGGCCTCAGTTCACCGCCATGCCAGAGCGCTCCTACCGTCCTCTAGCCATCCACAGTTCATCCAGTGGTTACTCCAACCATCAGAGATCCTCCGTTTCCTATTTCAGTGTTGTGTCAGATGATTCTCATGGCACTCCGGCCATTCGGGACTCTTACTCCACAGGACAGCAGGATATGTCACATTTGAAATGCTACGAGTGTGGGGACTTAGGCCACATAAGGATGGATTGCCCCCACTATCAGGGCAAGGCCGTGCAGCAGAGTCATCAGCCTATGATTTCAGCACCAGCAGTTCGACCACCTAGGGGTGGGGGTCAGGTTGGCAGGGGCCGTCCTAGAGGGGGAGGCCAGTCAGGAGGGGGCTAGTCAGCTCCAGCTCATTCTAGGGGAGCTCAGTCTTCAGGTGCTACAGCCAGATTCTATGTTATTCCGGCCAGATCAAACGCAGTGGCCTCAGATGCCGTGATTACAGGTATTATTTCAGTCTGTGGTAGGAAGGCTTCAGTGTTATTTTATCCAGGGTCTACATACTCATGTTTCCGCATTATTTTCTCATTTTCTGGATGTTCCTCGTGAGTCCTTGGGTTCTCTTTTGTATGTGTCCACTCCTGTGGGCAATTCTGTGGTAGTAGATCGGGTCTACCGATCTTGTGAGATTACCTTCTGTGGGCTTGAGACCAGAGCCGACCTATTATTACTCGATATGGTTGATTTCAAGGTTATTTTGAGCATGGATTGGCTATCTCCTTATCATGCTGTGTTGGATTTCCATGCCAAGACAATTACATTAGACATGCCTGAGTCGCCGGGGTTAGAATGGAGGGGTTCTTCAGTTAGTGCATTCTGTCGGGTCATTTCCTAAATGAAGGCTCGGCACATGGTCGAGAAGGGTTGCTTAGTTTGCCTTGCTTTTGTGCGGGACACCACCGCCGAGTCTCCTACCATTGATTCAACGCCTGTTGTTCGAGAGTTTCCAGTTGTGTTCCCTTTAGATCTTCCAGGCATGCCTCCAGATCGGGTCATTGATTTCTGTATTGATTTGGCTCCAGATACTCAGCCTATTTCCATTCCCCCTTATCGTATGGCTCCTAAGGAGATAAAGGAGTTGAAGGAGACTCTTGAGGAGTTGTTGTCCAAGGGGTTCATCAGGCCGAGTGTGTCACTGTGGGGTGCTCCGGTCTTATTTGTGAAGAAGAAGGATGGGTCTATGCGGATGTGCATTGACTATCGTCAGTTGAATAAGGTGACCATCAAGAACAAGTATCCTCTGCCGCGCATTGATGATTTGTTTGACCAGTTTCAGGGTGCTCGGATGTTTTCTAAGATTGATTTGAGATCGGGTTATCACTAGTTGAAGATTCGGGCTTCTGATGTTCCGAAAACTGCATTTCGCACCAGATATGGCCATTATGAGTTTCTAGTGATGTCCTTCGGCTTGACTAATGCCCTAGAAGCATTTATGGACTTGATGAATAGGGTGTTCAGGCCATTTATCGACTCCTTTGTAATTGTTTTCATTGATGATATATATATCTACTCACGGAGCCTTGGTGAGCACGAGCAGCGTTTGAGAGTTGTGCTTCAGGCCTTGCGAGAGAAGAAGCTATATGCTAAGTTCTCCAAGTGCGAGTTTTGGTTGGAGTCTATGGCATTTCTAGGGCATGTGGTATCCGGAGAGGGTATCAAGGTTGATCCGCAAAAGATTGAGGCAGTTCAGAGTTGGCCGCATCCTACTTTAGCTTCAGAGATTAGGAGTTTTCTGGGTCTAGCAGGCTATTATCGACGATTTGTAGGGGGATTCTCTTCTATTGCAACTCCATTGACTAGATTGACTCAGAAGAATGCCCGTTTCGATGGTCTGACGAGTGTGAGGCGATCTTTCAGAAGCTCAAGTCAGCATTGACCTCAGCACCGGTTCTATCATTGCCTTCTGAGTCTGGGATGTATATTGTATATTGCGACGCTTCACGCATCGGGTTGGGATGTGTGTTGATGCATAATGGCAGGGTTATTTCTTATGCTTCGCGCTAGCTGATGGTTCATGAAAAGAATTATTATGTGCACGACTTAGAGTTGGCGGCGATTGTACAGTGTGTCATGTGAGGTCTACACAGACCACCGCAGTTTGCAGCAATTATTTAAGCAGAAGGACTTTAAGTTGAGGCAGCGGAGATAGATTGAGTTGTTAAAAGACTATGATCTCACTATTCTGTATCACCCGGGCAAGGCGAATGTAGTAGCAGATG